>CALNHX010007153.1:0-77980 GCA_940337035.1 Agriotes lineatus
AGGATTTGAATTACGCAAATTTTGCTCGAACGAACAAGGCGTTGTGGCTGATTTGCTTGACCAAAACGAATAATTTCCAATTACGTGATAACTGAACATAATAGTGTCAAAACCCTAGGTGTATCCTGGAATCCTTTAAGCGATGACTTTCAGTACAACGCTGTCATACCAGATGATATTTCTAGTAACGTTTCCAAAGGCGTATACTATCGTATATATCACAAATATTTGATCCATTAGGACTTCTAGGCCTGTCATAACACAAGCTAAATGCATCATGCAACAACTATGGAAGCTACGTATTGATTGGGACCAAACAATACCTGATGAGTTGCATAAATTATGGCTAAATTTTCATATCAACTTCAGCACATTAATTCATTCGTATACCTAGACACGCCTTAATAAAAAAACCTCAAATATACAGTTGCACGGTTTCTGCGATGCAAGCATTAAGGCTTACGGTGCCGCGATTTTCATTAGATCGCAAGACGAAAACAATATCCAAACTATTCTATTATGTGCCAAATCACGAGTAGCACCTCTTAAGGCAATCTCGCTACCCAGATTAAAAACTTTGCGGTGCAGTATTGCTTGGCCAGTTAATGAATAAGGTAAATCTTCATTATCATTAGATATCGATGATATATATTATTGGACTGATTCAACTATAGTGTTATCAGGGTTGTCAGCCGAACCTCATACTTGGCAAACCTTTGTTTGTAATAGAGTATCCGAAATTCAGCAAATTACTGACGTTAATAATTGGCATCACATCAGCTCCCAAAAAAATCCTGCAGATGTAATATCAAGGGGCTCAACACCCAAGGATTAGCAAGTTCTGTTTATGGTGGAACGGTCCGTCGTTTTTACTATCAGACATCAATAAGTGGCCAACAATACAAATATTTTGAATTATTCCAGAATTGATGCAGAAGTGCCCGAATGTAAACGACAATCTATTTCGTTACACTGTGCAATTACCCTTGATTTATTTAATAAATATTCCAGTTATTCCAAATTACAGCGGATAACAGCATATTGTTTACGGTTTATTCGGAATCTCAAATCAACTCCAGATAGCAGACTACGCGGACCACTAACAATTTCGGAAACATCGGATAGCACCCGTGCTCTTGTCAAATTGCTCAGGCCGAATGTTTTTCTGGTGACATTAAGGCAATTAACATCTCAAAAAATGTTAAACCAAGCAGTAAGCTTGCCCTTTAAATCCCTTTATGGACAGTCACGGACTCTTGCGAGTAGGTGGCCGCCTTCAAAACTCAATGTTAAGCTACAATGCAATGCATCCGATTTTACTTCCACAAAAACACCCTCTCACAAGGCTTGTAATTCAATACGAACACCTCCGCAACCTTCATGCAGGTCCACAAGCTACACAAGCATGTATTAGGCAAAGGTAGTGCCACTCAACGGTAGACAGGCAGTAAGATCTGTAGTTCACAAATGCGTGACGTGTTTCAAAGCTAACCCCTAAAAGTGTTTCACCACAAATGGGTGATTTACCTAAATCTAGGGTGACCCCATCCAGGATTTTTTCGATCTGCGGTAGTGATTATGCACGCCTGTTTCAAATAAAGGATGGCAAGACCAGGTTCAGAAAAATGTTAAGGCTTACATATGTATTTTTGTTTGCATGGCTACAAGGGCTGTGCACCTGGAACTTGTCAGCGAGTTGTCCACCGACTCATTCTTATGTGCGCTTAAAATATTTGTGTCGCGACGAGGTTTATGCAAAAGATTTACTCAGATAATGCCACTAACTATCGCGGAGCAGACAATGTTTTGAAATGTATTAAACATATTCTACATGCACAAAAATTGCACAACTTTTTCTTGAAAATAACATTGAATGGAGTTTTCTCCCTGCCAGGTCGCCTCATATGGGCGGATTGGGGAATCTTGTGTACGGTCTGTAAAATATCACCTCAGACGCATAACCAATAACTTTCCATTTCACGTTTGAAGAATTCTATACTTTGATAAACCAAGTAGAAGCGGTATTAAATTCTCGTCCTTTAATGCCCTTATCCTTGATCCCAACCGACCTTGAGGCACTGACCCCGGGTCACTTTATAATTGGCGAAGCTCTCACCGCCGTACCAGAAGTAGGTCTGCAGTCCACTCCGATTAGCAAGCTTTCTCGCTACAAGCACATCTGCAAGATGTCTCAGCATTTGTGGACCCAGTGTGGTCCAAGGACTATCTTCATCATCTTTAGCAGCGCTCGAAATGGCGTTTTCAGAAGGAACCCAAGAAGTTAATAGGGGCGTTGGTACTGCTGAAGGAGGACAACGCGCCTCCCCTACAATGGTCCATGGGACGCATCACAGCCATCCACCCAGGTACGGATGGAATAGTGCGCGTAGTGAGCGTAAAAACAAAAACCAGTGAGCTTAAACGTGCCGTTGGGCAAATATGTGTGTTACCGGTGAGTGAAGAGTGATTGATATAGGGGACGTTCGACTTTATAGACAATTATTTGCATTTACATGTCGCGTTTAATGTCGTTTTTTTGTCCTAATGTATATTGTATATTTGAAAAATTGTAAATTTAGCATTCTGTGTATATACCGCCAACAAGCCACAGGCTCATTGTTATATGTTCATATGTATTTGTGTTTTCTTTTTTTTTGTTGAAACGTAGTCGTTTCAAAGGGGGCGGTATGTTCGAGTTTTGTACAGACCGTTGCTATGCCAGCATTTTGCATAGAAATTTCACCAGCGAGCTAGGTTCAGGAAATTCTAGCGGGCTCTGTACCTGAGGGGCCAGTTCCCGCGCTACCCCCACAAATTGCCGTTAAGGGCATTCATTTGCCCATTCGTATTCTGTATCTTTGAGAGACGAGTCGTGGCGAGTTGGCATTGTGTTTAAAAAATAATACAGTTTATCCACACTAAGTTACGGTGTTTTCCTTATATTAATTCAACAAACGAGTGGTTGCCCACGAAGCAACGCAAGTGGAACCATTCCCCCACAGATACAGAGGTGTTTCCAACAACTCATGGCAGGCTTTAAATATACAAGGTGTTTGTAGATCGCTAGACAGACCATAGCTTAGTTAATAATAGAGATATCGAAAAAAGCTTTTTTTAATGCCAGTACACAATCTACAAATTGAAGTAAACAATTTACCCATAGCCTCCTATTTTTGAGCAGTGATACACTACTTTGACTTATTAAATAGAACACCTTGTATATTTTTAGATATTTTCAATCAGCGCTAAAGGTGGTTCATGATTAGGTGCTTATTATTTATCAAAATTAAAAATATACAGGGTGTTCTATTTAAAAAACCAAAGTTGTGTATCACTACGTAAAAGTACGAGGTCATGGCTTAAATTGGTTTACTTCAATTTGTAGTTTGTATAATGGCATTTAAAACAAAAAGAAAGTGATTTTCGATATCTCCTATTATTAACGAAGTTACGACCTCTCTAGCGATCTACAAACACCCTGTATAAGGTGACATTTGAACAGGCTACTAGACTATTAAGCTCTCAACACTTGAAATCATTATCAATGTTGTTACGTTTTACAATCTTTGGTGAAATTAATTATACACCATAGTGCTAATATACTGTAATATAAGTTAGCCTTAACCAATTTGTAATGTAATTATGTTTAAGATTTAGCATACTCAAATTTACGATAGGCTGCGGAAGGACTGGCTTGGAAGGTGACTTTCTCTAGGAAGGTTGGATCACAAAAGGTAAGGTCACGGGTGGTGTAGCTTGAACAAGCGTTCACGTTCGATCAGTAAAGTTAAGCAACGCTCTTTCTGGTCAGAACTTGGATGGTAGTTCCACGGCTGCATCTCTTGGCGCCTCGTAACAACATAATGACAGTCGTTAGTGGGGTTGGAAGTCCCATAAATAAACAGCGACGCCTATAATTGGCCTACACGGCTGTTGGCTGAGTGCGAAATAGATAAATAAATAAATAAATAAAAAGAACGAAAGTAAATTTATGCAGAGTTTACCGCGGAAGCAGTAAAATTGGGCGAAAGCTAGGTTGTCAGTACGTGATCGGAGGCGCAAAACTTGCAAACCGGACCATAAAAGGCTCTATGTCGAACGGACTAATACGTGCCGATTGAGGCAAATTCATTTAGTTGGAATTATAAAACTTATTAGAGTCCAATCAACCTAAAAAAGGAAGTGTTTTATATGTGTATTCTCCCGGTGATGACTTATGGTATGCAGACCATGTCACTAACTGTCAGCTCAGCAAACAAACTCAAAACCACCCAAAGAACTATTGAGCGTATCAAGCTAGGAATAAGTCTCAGAGACTACGTCAGAAATGATGAAATTAGAAATCGAACGAAGCGTGAAGACGTCATAGAAAGATTAGCGAGGTTAAAATGGAGCTGGACAGTAGACGACACGATGGACAAAACATATTTTGCAGTAAAGACCAGGCTACACAAACTCAGTATAGGACGACCACAAAGACGATAGACTGACGACATCACAAGAAGAGCTGGAAAAAACTGGCAACGTGTGGCACAGGATAAGAAAGAGTGGAAACAGAGAGGGGAAACCTACATCCAGGAATGGATAAGAAAAGGCTGTTAAAGAAGAAGACGAAGAAGAGATTAGAGTGTAATTGCAAGAGGTCGATGGCTTTCCAAATTTGTGTGTGAAACTTGCAAGGTACAAGAATACAGGAACTCAGTACATAAACACTGTCCCTGATAGGCGTATGAGAAATTTAGAACGCCTACCTAGCTTTCTTGATAAAACACTACTGAAAATTCAGTAGTTAATACGTAACTGGTTATGTATATCGCGTGCCGATCAATGTAATGCATTCTTCATTCTAAGTGTGTGAAAATACCATCAGATGCACTAAAAATATTGAAATCTATGGGATCTTTATGGCAATTCAATGAGTGCAGATGTTCCGGAAACTCATCGCTCATTAACAATCGGGACAGTGACAACGAATCACACGCCAAGTGTTAGTCAACCCATTATGATGGAATGTATGTATGTATGTATATCGATAACTTCGTTTTACATTGCGGTGTAAAGGCTGGTACTTTATGCTCAACTTGCCCCGGATTCGGGATACAAAGTTGGAGCGCGCCTTTTGTGCTTGCACAGCAACCATTGTGTGAGGTGTGTGTGTGTGTTATGTTGACCTTGTTACCTTATCTCTTAGGTTTGTGGTTCTAAGTAAGGCACAGTTAATGGTCTCACCAAGCCCGGTTCAAATCGAAAGGCTGAGGCTGCGGAAAATTCCGGCTTTCGCGGATTCGAACCGAAGACTCGCTTAATGAAAGGCAAGCGCTTACCCATCTGCGCTACTCGGGTATTAAACAAAATTCAGTTTGAGCTTTCATCGTTTAATAAAAGACATGGTATTCTATTGGCATCAGTTGAGTTCTGTTCCAACAAAATCTCCGAATTTGACCTAAGCCCATCAGCTTTGAAAGGGAAGTGTAAGCAAATCGATATTCTTCAGCAGGAAAGTTCAAAACTGAAAGATGGAGTGTTCTAACTGAGCAAGAAAACTGATGTAGCAATGAGCAACAAAGCCGCAACAAGGATGCTGAAATTTTCGAAGTTTACGACAAGAAAAATGAGAATGTCATCAGTATTGTTAATGAGATTGCCAATCAGTTGGTTTTTCTGTTGTGGACCAAGATATCGAAAAGCTCATCGGGTCGCTAGTATGGATCCGAAGAACAAATGGACAAAATTAATAACAGTTTAGCTTAGCTCCTGCCGCAAAAGGGACGAAATAATCGCACCGGCTAAAGTTAAAAACATTAACGACAAAGCCCTTACTATAGTAAGCATGGGAGCAAATATCTACACAATGAGCACCTAACGCTTAAAATCAAAATTCGGTTTAAAGATGCAAGGGTAATAGTGAATAAAAAAAGAACTAAATACCGGGTGTTCCACAACTGGAACACCTTGGCGAATATACATATTCTTGAGTCATTCTAATTCAGAAAGTCTTTATGACATCTAAAATGAAACGTCTGCGAGTTACGAATAAATTACTTGGTATAATTCTAATTCCAGTACTTAATCTTAATGAAAACATTATGTTGATCTAGGTTGCTTAGTTTTTGTTTATTGTTTGTTTGTTTGTTTATTAAATGTCAGGTAGTGGTTATAAAATTTACAATAATTAGTTGTAATGGCTACATTTTCTAATCAGGAATACGCAGTCATTTTATTCATGTATGGCTGTTGTGATGGTGGTGCGTGAGTATCAGTTGCGGAATATTACCGAATATTCCCTAATCGTAGGCTGCCAAGTAAAGGAGTATTTAGTCGTGCCTATCAAAGTATTAGAGAATTTGGTAGTGTGCCAAACAGGAAAATTGAAAACACCAAGGCGACGCACCGATGCGTAGGAGAATCAAGTACTAGGAACACTAGAAGGTAGTCCCACCACTACCATGCGACGCATTTATGCTCGCCTTTAAACTCTCCAAACAGTAGGAGAATCGTGCACGACTTTGGTCTGCATCATTTTCACGTCCAACGCATCCAAACTTTGCAACCTAGAGGTTACTTTGTTCAGCAAATATTTTATCAGTGAATTATACGCAACCAATAACTTTGTAACAACGTTTTATTGACTGACAAATCATGTTTCGGAAGAAATTATAGAATAAACACGAAATTCTTATGTGTGGTCACCTATGAAAGAAAATCCCCATGTAACCAAAGAGGCATATTTCCAGAACCGTTTCAAGGTGAATATTTGCTGCGGTGTCATAGTCAACCATTTGGTTGGCCATTCGTATTTCAACATCGTTTGGCAGACGAGCAGTACTTGAATTCTTTATAGGAAACATCGCCACAACTGCTAGAAGATATCTCACTTGATGTGAGGCAGGGAATGTGGCTCCAGCAAGATGGCACACCGCCACATTTTTCCAGATGGGTTACTACATTTTTAAATGAAAGTTTTCCAGACCGATAGATAGGCCGCGACGGGCCGGTTCCTTGACCAGTGAGGTCACCAGATTACTAACTTTCTCTAGGATTACATAAAGACCCAAGTGTATTATGTCAGAATAAACACTAGAGAGCAACTAATGGTAGAATAACGGATTAATTTTAAAACGTTGAGGCGCTTTTAATTCTCGAGTTGAATGCGGCCAAAACGTTAACAGGGTAGCCAATCTAGGAAATATTAAATACATATACAGCGAAAATAAACTATTTCGCACAACGTAACACTCAAGGTGAATACATCGCAGTTACATATTTCTTAACTTCTCGGCACCATCGGCTAGGAGTTTCACCGGGTCAAATCGTAGGTAGAATGCTTGAAAAGGCAGCACTAATAGTATTTTCAGTTTTGAGAGATCAGATGGCTAAACACGCGATGTGTACACGCAGAAGATACCTGGGTGCATAGGACAGTACCGTTGCGGCCAACTCGAAGTGCACGGCAGATTTTTAGCTTGTAATACGATATTCTAATCATAGACGTCGAGTTTTGACGTATACGTTTGTCATCAACTGTCATAGAACTGAAAACTCGGAAAATTCCCAGACATTTCGGCTGCTCCATCGAAAAACACAGTATCCAACATTTTTTATGAAATTGAGCTGAATGTTCATATGTAGATACTGTGTTGTCCCGCATCTTTCTAGCTAATCAGATTTGAGCTATCTATACTGGTTACCTATTTATAGCTACCCATAAACACAGTATCTACATGAATTTCTTCTGTTCTCCAATTCAGAACACAGCAAGTCATTATAATGTTCGAAAAAACCAAAGAAAACACAGTATCTGGTAGTTACTGTGTTTTAAAAAAAAACACTTAGAGCAAACTTTTTTGTCAAAATTCTGTGTATAACACAGTATCTACGAGATACTGTGTTCTGTTGCAGACATGTTCACTCAACGTACCTACATAACCTTAATTTCTGAGTGTTTGTTATTGGTGTGGAGGGCGGTAATTCATAAATTTTTGGTTATTTTTATTGTTTTTGTATTTGTTTAAGTTGTCCAGCATATCTTTTTGATAAAAAAAAATCTTGTAGCTATCGTAAAAAAAATAATAAAACTGTTCTTGTAGATACTGTGTAGAAAATTAATTTAATCCTCACTTCCGCCCACCCATTAATGGATTTCAAAACACAGTATCTACATTTTACCATGAAACTTGAGGGTTGTAAGATTTTTGGTCAGACAGTAAAAATTATACCTTAATACAGACTGCAAATATACGGGATTTAACTTTGAGAATGCATGCAGAGTGTGGGGCCATCCATCTAAAGTGTTTCCTTGTTTCCCACACTTTTACTCATTATCACATACTGTGTTATTCGATGGAGCAGCCGATTTGTCAGAAGCAGAGAAAATGCGAGCTATTTATTACAAAACTGGAAGAGAACTGGTCGCTGAGTCGAGTCGCAACAGATTTGCATGTGAGCAAGAGCTGCACTTTCAAAATTAAAAATCGTTGGCAGCAAAGACTTCTGCAAGAAAAGTTTTTTTAGCACCAGAGAACAAAAAATGAAGAGTACAATTTGCAACTGACTATTTGAATGAGATCGACGACTTTTGGAACACGACTGTTTTCTCAGGTGAAAGGGTATTTCAATCATTTACCAATTGACGATTAAGGGTGTGTAGACCACAAAATTCAATATTTGAGGAGCAATATTATGTTCAACCCTTAAGGAGTAGTGAATGATTCTCTGTAAACGTATGGGGATGGATCAATGCTCACGGATCTTGGGCATGCTATAGAATTAATGGTCGACTGAATGCTGAAAATGATCGCAACATTTTGCAAAATGTGATGCTGCCATCTGTAAGAGAGGTCTTTCCTAATCAATTTACTTTTCAACAGGCAATATATTACCTAATTAATTAATTTTGTTTATGTTAACGTAATTGATAACATTATTTTCACAGGATAACTGTCCTGTGCATACAGCAAGGGTTGTTCATTGATGGTTTGATGAGAATAATATCAATTTATTACCATGGCCTGCAAGAAGTCCGGACTTGAATCCCATAGAAAATGTTTGGGCTATTTAACTACAAAAATATATACCGGGGATTTTGCACCAAACGAAACCGATTAATTATGGGAAAGAATAAGAAATGCTTGGAAGGAACTGAAAGAAGGATACAATATGGAAACATTGGTCAACTCTATGCGAAACAAACTGCAAAGCGTAGTAGCAATTGAATACTGATACATATTTATTAAATACTTACATATTATTGTATAGTTTGTTCACTTGTGAAACTTTGCTAAAATACAAACATTAAAAAAGTAATACCTATTCTTATAATCACGAGCAACGCCACTGGAGAAACCCCCATTTAATAAGCCGAAAATCGCAAAAATAACCATAGTAACAAAAAACCGTGCACTTTGAGGTGTCCGTAACTGTACCTTCTTGGTGCATGCAGAGCACAGCGGCGCCACCAGAGCAGCCATACAGGGTGGTGGGCCTGGGGATGCCGTCCAAGCGAGTGTGCAAACTGATGTACGACAGGCTTTTCTCCAGCTGTCAAGTTGGGGAAAGACCTTGTGGTCCAAGCTTTGGAAGATCAGCCACACGAATTGAGTGACTCAGAACGGTGTGGGATCGTTCCTCCAGGTGTTTTAGCGAGCAAAATCACAGCCGAAGGGGGAGCACATGCAGAATGTGGCACGAGTAAAATGAAAAAGGCCTAAAATCACACAAAATCGCAATCAGCCTGCAGACGGAACGACAAAAAACATACCAAAGCTGAAAGGTGGCCATAAGTGAGTGATCTTGCAGAAATAAATTATTATTCCAGCATAAGTGGATTCATTCTAGCAATCTCACAGTAAATTTCTTGCGGGTGTCGACGATTTACATAATAATTCTGGAATCGTAGATCTGCATGAAGCAAAATTCCAGAGATCAACAGGCACATCACCCAAAAACAATCACACCAAAAATCAGAGACATAAAGTGGCCGCCAGAAATCATACTCAAAATCTATTTTAAAAATATATTAGAATCCCCTAAAACTCAAGGATTTTAAAAATATCCCAAAGATTCAACATGAGTATGCAGCCAAATAAACTCTTAGGAGCTACAGGTCATTTGAAACATTTCTTAAACTGATTCTGAATGATTTCAAAACTGTAACAGAGTACTTACTATTTAATATTTGTTGAATGACGAGCAATGTAACGAAACGGTATTTGTAATTGATTTTGCACTTGGAGAATTTGAAGTGACATTGACAGACGTACCTGCAAATTGTCACGGAATTGAAGGTGAATTTTCAGGAATAAAAGCAGTTTTGATCATGAGTGAATCCGACCTCTATTTCTTAAGATTAAATGTTTTCTACCGGAGCTAGAGTTATTTAATGATATTAATAATTCATAATTTATAAAAGGGTAAATGAGTTACTTAAATTCATTTTAAAAGAGATTTGATAAAAAATAAACTAAAGTATAAGAAAAGTCAGACGTAATAGCTAAAGCGTAATAAATCATGTTATAACATAAAACCATTGACATACATAAAAACCATCGTAACGTATTCAATTATAACAATATAATAATAATCCTGTTGAACTTAGTTCTCTGCAACCACGAATCTATTAATAACTTTTTAAAATGTCATATTACTCTACTTGAACTGGATACACAGCATCCAGCAATTGAATTCATAGTAAAAACTAAAATGTATAAACACACCGCGGATTATCATTACTTTTGCATTTTGCGTGCTATTGCTCGTGACTACTCAAAATATGTTGAAAATGCTAAAACTAACCTTTTCAGTAACCCTAAAGCCTTTTAGAATTACACTAGAGGCAAACGTAACAGCTGTAGTATTCCAACCTTAATAATAATAATAATAGAGAAATTTATTATCCAATTTAAGAATGTATCCAGATATTACAAAATGAAAAAAAAACATATAAATCGGATAATTGGAGAAAGTTCAGTAACGGTCGACGTTACTGTTCTTCCACTTCCACTAATGACGCGAGGAAATCAAATAGAAAGTAATGGCCGAGATATTAGTGAATAACTGTCTTAAGCAATTTTGTTCGGTCTTCGTTCCTAGCACTTTGCAACTTTCTTATAGCAAATCTCGCTTTCATACATTTCCTACCAATATTTTCATAGTACGCAGGAGGAGGTTCTAGAATGTTTGAAAATAAATTGGAATTATAGGGTATCTGTTAACATGGATCGTCTCATACGTTACAAATAGATATCAAATTGTGAACAGCGGTTTGAAGTCCGTCGGTAAAATGTTTGCATAACATAATTGCAGCTCCCAAACGCCAGGCGCACAAACGCCAGGCGTCCAAACACCAGGCACCCAACCGCCGTCATCCAGTCTTCGGTTCTCACTCGTCGTCGTCCAAATGTCGCGTACCGGTTTAGCGGCGAATACCAAAACACTTGCATGTCATATAAAGGACATAATAGGCGACTTCGCGTTAGTCAGTGACGTACTCTCCAACTTATTTTAATACGTTCACATAGACCTACGAACCTCTAGGATTAAAAATAAACGCAGCTAAAACAAAGACTCTATCTTTTTTGGACGACCATCCACAGGACGTGGCCATTATTATCAACGGGAAAACATTGGACAGGAACCAATTCTTCAACTACCTTAGCAGTGTAATAAACAAAAAAACCATGTTGGACTATAAGCTACTTGCCAAAATCAATGACGTTTCACGATGTAATACGAAAGTTAACCTGGTTCGTCTGAGGAATAATGTTTTTGACTGCAACCGATTTGTACATATATATTTTCCTGTTTATTCGTACAACTGCGAACTAGTTTCAGCAACCTAAAAAAAAATTCACACTCGCGTCAATGAGTTATATGAATTTTGCACTAAAACGTTTCCCTTAGCTGCCTAAGGTTGTCGGACGCAAAGCTTTTAAGGTAGATGCACTCTTGCGCTCGACAAAAAAGTGCTTTGCTTGCTGTCACAAGTGAAAGCGTATGAACTAGTTTTAAAGCTGTACACAGCGTCAAAGAATTGCAGAATTCCTAATATTGCGGGTTAGTTACAAACAAAAAGATACTTTGACATACGAGTAGTAGACGTTGAGCTGTACAGAGGTATCAAACTCTTGCAGATATTGCAGTTTGGTTTTTTGCTGGTCAGAACGCCAATAGAAGCAGCTTCCGCGTCATCAAGTGACACAACAGCAACGTTATCGCCATGGAGGGTTGGGCGAGCCCATTCTCAGGTAGTTTGCAACTGGCCTGTTTCAGTGATTACTTGTGGTGGCTGACTTTATGCGGTAATTAATGATCCACGAGTCGCCATTGTGGCCGGCATCAAACGTTTTATGGTGCAGCAAAAAGGGTAAACGCGTTCTTTGTTCTCTTTGGGGCATATTGCGCTTCAGCACATATTCAGTCGGCTGACACCAGAAAGGCGTTGTTGAAACAGCTGTCTGAGTAATTTAACATTAGCTTTTGGTATCCCTGTACGCTGATGCATACGCCAAGTACTACTAGCATAGACAAGCTTTTGCCAGCGGAACGATTTAATCAGTTTAATACTACTAAGTGGTGGAGAGCTTTTTTTTAAAATAGATTGACATTATCGCTGAAACAAATGCAGAGTAGGCACAGCTAGTCGCATTGTGGTTTAATATTAAGGTATTATTAGACAGCGTGCTCGTTTACAAGAAAATATAGCTGTATGTTGTTCATGCGTGTTGAAATAAATTGACTTTTTATTTGAAACATTTTTAAGCTTATATTTTCTGTTTAGCACGAATTCAGGGTAGTTAGCGGTTTATTTCAATAGGGGATTTCCTTAACGATTCAGATAAATAAGCTAAAAGACACCTCATTCGTATTGATCTAGGTGAAAATACGAGACGACAAAATTAATTAAAAGAGCATTCTGGAAGCTTAAAGAGAGATTTTTCTTCAACCGTGATCTTGCGCTTATAACAAAACCAGCAGTTTACAGAACAGTTATTATACTAATGCTTCTCTATGGTTGTTAAGTCCGAGTCCCGAGTGGTGTAGCTTGAACAAGCGTCCACGTTCGATCAGCAGAGTTAAGCAACGCTGTCTCTGGTCAGAACTTGGATGGGAGTTCCACGGCTGCACTTCTCGGCGCCTCGTGGTACGGCTATCACGGAAAAAAGTTGGTCCCGGCGGTCATACAACATCATGACAGTCGTTAGTGGGGTTGGAAGTCTTCATAACTGCACAGCGACACCTATAATTGGCCTAACGGCTGTTGGCTGAGTGCGAATTAAATAAATAAATAAATTAAATAAAAATAAATAAATAAATAGATACCATACAAGTTACACGTTTAAACTCTCGGAAAAAGTACACCACGTCACCCCCTGGCAAATTTAAAATAGAAGGAAATTGTATGACCGCCGAAATACTGAGGAGAGCAGCAGAGTAGGTTGTAAACCTATAAATATCATGGTCACGAAATCACAAAGAGGGATGGGACACTTAGCTTTTATAAGTGAAATCGGTTACCGAAGTGCATCCTAATAAAGTAAAGTTGGGCACTTAATTCCATGTAGAAACATGGCCTGAAACAAGGTGAGTCGCCGAAATATTTCTTTCCGAAACCCAGACAATTTGGCACACCTTAACGGCGTACTGGGTGATGTGTTAGCAACACGCCTTCGACGACTGACTTACTTTTCCTACTTCCACAACTGCGGTTTTGGTACCCAATTTTTAAAGCGACTGGGTGGTCTACATGCCAGTTACCAGATGTGGGCATTGCACCCCGTACCGTGGCACCTCAACCTGAGCTCCCTATCTGCTCGGCCACGCTGGCGATAGTGCATTCTAGTAGTGGGTAAAAAAGATATGGGAGTGAGTAGTAAATGTTCATGGACGTTATCCAAGCCAATAGTAATAGCATTGAGCAAGCAGAGCCATAAAACGTCTTGGCACAACATTTTGAGTTGCTTAATATATCTACGAGTTGCTTTACATTATGGCGAAATCCACACCTATACCGGTTAGGCTTCAGATCTTATACTGCGTATTTATTTTGTATTTTTGTTACCAAAGAATTATTCCAATTAACATGTAAATACTAATATAGTGTTACGGTTCAAAAGTCATTTACAGTATTCATCTAATTAACCTTCCGTCGGGCGCATTTGATCTGACAGGCAGAGCGCGGCAATTTTGTCATCTCGCCTCGCCACTAGGCAGGGTTGGTACCTGGCGCACACAGTAGCTGCCTATTTTGGTGTGCTCTATACAACCTTCCCACTTAGTTTGTGCTTGATATTCACTACAAAAAGTTAGTAGAGTGCTTTTGCTGTTTCTAAAACCTCCCCCCACCACCTTCTCAAGGTCGAGGTCGTAATTCGACGATCTAGCAGTGCCCATCGATAAATTTGGCAAACATATGCATGCGAATTCCACGTCACACCCGCAGGTGTATGTGGTTGAATAGCTAAGCGAGCCTATATATTATGAACGAGATTTACGGCTAGTATCCAGTGCCTTCCGTGATGATAGATGGTACATCCTAGCGCATGGTGACATCGAATATACTATTCCCTTCCGTGAAGCTGAAAGTGTCTTACTTTATCCCGAAAATACCGGAATTTATATCAACAAGGAACGATCATATAACTCTCGCGAAATGATCGTTATGGTATTGAAAAAGGGTGATGTGCTAAGATTTTGGGCAGTCAAACCAGCTATGCTATGTGTGGAATTTCAACTCAAGGTTCCCATAATTGTTGAGTCCAAAAAGGCAATACTGTGAGCTGCTAGCTTACTTCTGCTTCCGATCAAACTTCAAGTGTAAGAGATGTAACGTTGGGAAGTTAATAAAATCGGAAAGAAGAGTCGTGAGAATAGTGGCACTTTAATCGGATTTCAAGGTTAAGGTGAGATGCGAGGCAACACAAAAATTTAGGCATGAAGTAAGCTCGCTCCAGCTTACTGCATGTCTAAATTATGACTCGACTAGAATTCGAATCTAGGTCTCCCTTTTAAGTCCGCAGTTACATCTGCAGCCGAGGGTATCTTAACCGCTAGACCATCGAGTCTTATATAAAAAAAAAACAATTAAAAAGACAAATATTGTACAAAAGCTTTATTTTCACTGTTCAAGATACAAACATGTAATGGCTAGACTAAATTTTTATAATACCAACACATGAAGAAGTACGTTACAGAGATACACAGTATAACAAATAATAGGGTGCCTAAAACAATTGTAGATATACAACAGGAATTATCGGCGGGTGCAAGTAGCTTCTTCAAGACATCCGGCTTATTTTTTAACAAAATAGTTTGCCAAGGAGTGTCTACCGCATATGAAGGGAAATGGAATTTTACTTTGAACGTTAGCAAATCCTGAAAAGTAATGTTGTGCACTTGTATTTTAACAACGGAGGTAGTTGTCAAGGAACTGGTATCCATTTTACGTCACGTTGTGTACTCCGTCATTGTAAGCAAGGTATGCGGAACTGCACCGTGGTGGTTGAAGGACGTAGAGAATCCCATCATGAACTGCAGCAAGAGCAACCAAAAATTGTATTGGTAGCATGTTCAACACGTCGATGGCAACTAGTGAATGGTTCGGTGAAGGAGCAGCTTAAGTAGCGTCACCGCGAATAGGGTGAACCCCACTTTGTATCACTTATGACAACTGCAATATTTTGTCGCTTTGGCTGCACCCGGTTTATTGTTACCTGCTACATCCACTCCGGAGGGCGTATGCATTTCGACGATTAATTTAAAAGTTGCAGCTATAATTTCGTCCATGGTTTGGAAATGCTGCTTCACTTTAGCAACTTTGCGGGTGGGTGACCATCGGAGGTGTTCAGATAAGGGTGTGTCATGATTTTCCCAACCAGACATTTGAATTCCACAGTAAAAACACTGTACACATGTTACGGTATTAAAAGAACTTTACGACACCCACCCAAGGTGAGCATCGCACCACGGAATCAGTCCTGAAAAACTGGCACACTTGCCCTGAAATCGGTTCGAAATAGGCTAATAGGCCACGGCTGGAACGCTCAGGGAGTCGGGCGTGAGTCACACGATACGTTCTGGGCAAGCGTGTTGCGGCATAATATATATATAGGGTATGTCGAAATCATGTGGGCGCCACCAAGTCTGTCTTAACCCGGCTAACCGGGCCTGGACGGTTAGACGGGAGCGAAGCACGCAAAATACTCCGCCGATAGGATTACTCAAGAATTGCAAGGTCAAATAACAATTTCGGGATTGCCTTATGCAAGGATTGTAATTAGGTGTCAATCCGACCGCGACTACGCAGCTGTCTCACCCACCTGTACGCTCAAAGCTCCCTCGTTCCGTCGCACAATAATCAGTACAATGAAGGGGGCGTTTATCTGTAACAGAACATGCACAAGTCGAAACAAAACAATAGTTCCCTTAGCTAACAAATCATGTATTGACTAACGGGTTACAATGGTGCAGCAGAGTGCGTCGCCCTATATCTAAACTAGATTATAACTAGGGGCACCAGCTGGCGCGCGCGCTCTAAACTTAGCGACAGATGTTGAACAGTAATGAACAGTAATGAACAGTAATGAGCAGTAATGAGCAGTAATGAGTACAAATATGCTGGCGCGACGCCTTATGCAGCGGACAGCAAAGATCAAATTAGCACTCGCGACATGGACAGTCTGCAAGTCTGAATGAATGCACAAATATGCTGGCGCGACGCCTTATGCAGCGAACAGCAAAGATCAAATTAGCACTCGCGACATGGACGGTCTGCAAGTCTGAATGAATGCACAAATATACTGGCGCGACGCCTTATGCAGCGAACAGCAAAGATCAAATTAGCACTCGCGACATGGACAAATATGACGACAGTGCCTGTAGGCACCAGAGATGTGACGGCTCGCTCGCGTTCACAGCGGTAATCAGTTCAAAGACACATACCTTAATAATGTAGGCGGTTAGGGAGCCTGGTACAGTCGAGTTGCGACAGGCTGCAGTCGTAGGTGGCAGGTACCTTCGATGTTCGACGGCTATAGGAATGAGTGCACATCCGCTTTAATGGCGACGTGAAGCGCGTCAGGACGCGTACAACGGGACGACGAAAAATGGGCCACTTTCGTTCTGCGGGACAGATCCTCGTAGGTCGAGATGAAGGGGGCACGACCCCTTACTTACGGAAGCAGGAACTGGGCTCAAAAACACCCACGCTACGCCGAAGACAATTCGAAACTCTCACACACAACCACCACACAAGCGTTCTCTGCAACAGACTGCGGTTGACTGCCACTTAAGGCGAAAACGTTTGTCACATAAATGCTGAAGCAGCACTCGCCGGGAAAAAGGCTGACGCCCCCGCCAAGGGCGGGAGCGCCTTACGAACTCACACACTAACCGACCACTTACTCGATCGACGGCTCTCGGCTGAATGCCCAGAGGGAAGCGCTGGCAAAGGTCACCTTGGTCGTGGCCCCCCGTGACTAAACCTCGGCAGCCAATTGCGGGGCGATAAAATGAAACAACTTAATGCCGGCACCAATGGTATCACGCCTCAGCGGCGTGCCTTTTAGAAGATTCGGAATTCTTGCGGGCGATACGCTCGGCTGCCACAGCGCCATCAGAGGGGAGCTCCAACCGACGATAAATGCTGCGCTTGGGGCCAAATATGTGCGAAATCATGATTCTGGAATTAGGCTATGGAGCCAAATAAAGAACTAAAAGGGTCTAGCATACGGGCACGCTGTCCTAAAGCCTAGGTGGCTATTTAAAATACCAAAATGACCTGAATAAAGGCGTGAAATGCAATTAAGCATCTGCGACAGCAAAATGACTTAACACACAATCTAAAGCGTCGTTGATGTGAAAGAATCCAGCGTCTGCAAGCGATTTAGAAGATTGACACCGGCTCCAATTGCTAAATGTTCGTAGCCGTGTGGAGTAACTCGCAAACTTCGGAAATCTAGCTTCTGAGCACATTATGGTGGCAATGGTGACAACAGACTAACCGCGTACGTGTGTATGAAAACTTTATATAGTACAAGTGAAGGTCACAAAGAATTAAAAAACCCAGAAATAATTTTATAAATATTTATCTCCAACTATAAGTTATGTATGCAACCTCACCGTCATGCAGCCGCGACAGAAATCTTTCCATCGGACGATAGACGTGGGTCAACCACCAGTAAGCTGTTGATCCGTCAAGAGTGGTAGGGTACGTCCTGTAGGTGGTAGTCTCCGCGAGACCTTCCCCGGAGAGGTTGTAGGTGTACTCCACCGTGATTACCGCTTGGAGGGTTCGCTGAGGCGACGTTGGAGGGCACGCAGCCAAAAATCTTCGGAAGTGGCGGTAGAAATAGTCAGCACCCGGAAACGTCGTAGCTGCTGGTGGATTGCTTTTGGTGGATGATGAAGGCTGTCGATGCATGATTCTAGTGATGCTGCTGGTTGTAGTAGCACGCATTAAGCTTAATAAAGGAAAGCAGTCAAGGACGACCTTCCACCACCAACAGCAACGCTGAAGGATGTGTATAAATAAAGATGGAGGTTACTCCCCCCACCGCGCGGAGTTCAAGGTTATTCCTCCGGCCACTCGGTCTTCAAAGCCATTCACTCGGATTTCAAGGTCAAGGTTTTTTCTCCCAACTACTAGGACGTCAAGATTTTTCCTCCCACCACTCGGACTTCAAGAGATGTAACGTTAAGAAGTGAAATAAAAGCGGAAAGAAGAGTCGTGAGAGTAGTAGTAGCACTGCAACATCCGGTAGAAATGGAAGCATTATATAAAGCTATCGAAGTAGTTCAGAGTCAGAAAGGAGCGGAGGTCTCTAGTGATCTGTGTATAAAGCTGAAACCACTGTTGTGTCCAGCACTCCTATGTAGTAGGACGTACAAATTAAATAAGTCAAGTTCAAAGTGTGTGAGTGTAAGATTTGAGTGGAGTCCTCAATTTACTCCAGTTATTGTAATACGGGGTATCAAAAACGACTGGGTGCAGTTGGACGAGCGGGAGTGGACTGCTCTATTTGCAAATCAAGGAGTGATTGCCAACTTCTTTTATTCCGTCGACGGTCAGTGGCCAGCTGTAGAAATAGAAAGAAAGAGAATTGTATTCCAAACGATCCAGACCAGGAAAATATTAAAATTGGAAGAAGTGGGCTTGTCAGAGGTGTGCTTAGCGAAGGAAACTGTAGATGAGCTGTAGCGCTTGCAGAAACTCGTAGAACTGCGATTCGCACTATTAAAAGCGTTGAACTTTGAGAGTTTCTACAAATAAATAGTTAAGGGGTGACAAACTTTTCTGGGGACTGTTTAGTCAATGTAAAGGCTGTAGTAGATCAGCTGGAGGAGAACTCTGAAAAGACTGCGTGTATGGTGGAAGTGCTAACGTTCGCGAGTTCTATGGTAAAGTGTGACATCGAAGTGGAAGCATTGAGTCGTCAGCTGACAGTGTAGTCATGTGGATGTGTTATAGAGAAGCCGCTCGACCAGCTGCAAGAGACGTACCTAGTGCGGTTGAACGATTAGTGAGTTTATTAGAGGATTTAGCGTTTTATGCATCACATGAAGTCGTATACGGGTTAGGACGTAGCGGGTTCAATGACGAAGAGTTGTATAAACAGGAAAAAAAGTACAAAAATGGTGCAGCTGTTGGTCGACTATTTTTAGACGGAGCCATAAATGAAGGACTCCTTGTGGATTTAATGGTTAGTCTTGGCCTAGAGTGGCATATGTGTGAAGTAAAAGCCTTTATAGAGAGAAAGGAAAATAGTAGGGTGTTTTGGAGTGTTCTGAGACAAGGTCAGGTCAAGGTTGCCACCCCCCACCACTCAACCTGCCACCCCCCACCACCAACAATATTAAGTTCAAGGCTAAGTGGTGGTGGGGGGTGGTAACCTTGACCTGACCTTGTCTTAGAACACTCCAAAAGAAAAAAATGTTTAAAGTGAATGACCTCAACTATTTTTCAAGGTACACACTCCTCCAATGAGTTCTACCCCTAATGTTTCAAGAGCTTTTGCACACTTACCTTGACCTACCCTTGTCTCAAAAAAATCTTCAAAGAATTTTTTTAGTGTCGGCATGGACCTCCACCACTGCTATTCACAGGTGTCGTTTCGAGAACGTGTACACTAGCACTGTTTCAAGATCTTGCACACTAACACTTACCTTGACTTACCCTTGTCTCAAAAAAACCTCAAAAAAATTTTTTAGTGTCGGCATGGACTTCCACTACTACTATCCACAGGTGACGTTTCGAGAACGTGTACACAAACACTTTAGAAAAAAAAATATATGGAAGAAACTAATATTTATTTTTTCTATGTACAAAAGTAACTAAGTTCTATTTACAAGATTAACTAAAGTACACTAATATACACACTAATATTATATATAGAACTTACGCTATTCTTCAATAATGAAGTTGTGTATTTCTCCATTGTCACTAAAACTATCATTAGCACCGTCAACGTCGTAGGCTTCGGTGAACACGTCGGAAAAGACTGAGGGTGCAGGTGAGCTGGCGTCGAAGTCTGAGGGATCCCAACTCAATGATACCTCAACATCGTCGAGCTCAGCTAAAGCTGCAGCCTCTCCAGCCAAGACGCTGTTCACGATGTCTTCCAATTGGGGGACGATGACGGAAGCCTCCTAGTTGTAGTTGAAGAACAACGTAGAGGATGAGGGGGTCAGATATCGCAGGAGCAATACTAGGGGTTCTTCTAGAGCCGGTGTCCATGTGAACCGGCTCAACCAGTACCGCATCCAACCGGCAGATAATTCTGCACGTGCCTCTTCGGGAGCGTACACAATTGTCAATGATATAAAATTTATGAAGAACAACATCTTAACTACTGAATGTTTGTGAGACAAGTGTTGCCCAGCGTTGAAAAACAGAGTTGCCGGAAACACATAACGTTACGGTAAAGGTCGTCCAGTTTTATGTATACTCGAGTTCAAGTGCGTGCATTCAAAGTTCATTTATATGCACCATGAATGCAGGGTTCGAGTAAAATGATTTCCCGAGCACGTCAAAAACCACACTGACCACAACCGCATTCCACAGTTCAAAGACTCGAGTGCAAGTGCGTTCATTCAAAGTTCATATGCACCATGAATGCAGGGTTCTAATTAAAATGAATGCCGGCTAATAAGGTTGTGGAGATAGATAGCCAAAAAGTTTATTGTAGTAGGTATAAAAATCTGATTGTCCCTTAAGGTCCAAGCGTCATACATGTTGCTGCAGCTTGCTTCTTCAAAACAAGATGTCCTTTACTTTCATTTAAAAGTTTATTGTTCAATTACATTATCTATAATATAGTTAATGTTTAACCTCAATCAATAATGATTGTTTAATATTTCACCTTTATCCATTTAGACGCCATATACTTGCAATGTGGCTTTAATTAGTCATTTGCAAATTTTGTTATCAATTATTATAAACTTTTATGGAAGCCATTTTGTTATATCACTTGTCAATAATTTCTGATGAAGCCATCTAAAGTGGCGAAACGTAAAATATTTTATCAACCTTCACATGTATGACGCTTGGACCTTAAGGGACAATCAGATTTTTATACCTACTACAATAAACTTTTTGGCTATCTATCTCCACAACCTTATTATTTCATCGAAGCAGCCAAATTTTCATTCACCTATTATGAATGCCGGCTACTAATTGCCTTAGAGTAAAGGTCTTCTAGTTCAGGAAAATGCAACCACGATAGTATTTCTGCAGGAGAGCAGGTATAAAGCATTGAACAATTGTAAAAAAAATATCCGGGATTGTCGTCAAAAAAATGAGCCAGTAATTGATTTAGGAAGTGAGAACAACTTAACAAAAGCAATGCGCTCAAACGTGAAACAGGCAAGTTAACCTGGTTCGTCTAAGATTGTTTGGAACACCGTTTCCACCTCGTACAACTGATCTGTACATATGTATTTGCTTTTTATTTGTACATTTCAGAACTAGTTTTAGCAACCTAATTAAAAATACACACGCGTTGTGTGAATTACACGCTAAAGTGCTTGCACTAACCGGCTAAGGACGCAATCGGTTTTTCCGGCAGAATCCCACTTGAGCTCGACGTAAAAGGTGATTTGCTTGACGTCATAAGTGAAAGCTGTGTGTATTAGTTTTAAATCTGTACACAGCGCCAGCGAATTACAATTCCTAAGTTTGCTGGGTAATTACAGACGAAAACTTTATTTAAAGTAGTAGACATTGAGCTGTACAGGGGTATCAAACTACTACAGATATTGCAGTTTGGCTATTTGGTAACCAGAACGCCCATAGAAGCAGCTTCCGCGTCATCGAGTGTCGCAATAGCAAAGTTATCGCCGTGAAGGATTGCGGAATCCGAATCTCAGGTAGTTCACAACTGGCTTGCTTTACTGATTACTTCAGGTGGCTGATCTTCTGTGGTAATTAACGACTTAAGGGTAGCCATTGTAACCGGCATGGCATGTTTTATGGTGCACCAAGCGGGGTACGGTCACGATTTGATCTGTTTGGTGTATATTGCGCTTGAGCATATTCTCAGTAGGATTTCAGCAGAAAGGCGTTGTTGAAGAAGCTATCAGATTGATTTAATATTATTTTTGTTGTCTGCGCGTTGAGGCATGTTCCAGATACTACTTACAGTCACAGAAATTGCTGTTTCGGCCGGAGCGATCTAATCAGAGTTAATACAATAACGTGGTGGAGATAGCGTTTTGTACGAAGATTGACATTATCGCTAAAACAAATTTAGAGTAGGCTCAGCTAGTGGCATCGTGGTTTAGTATTTAGGTTTGTTATTAGGCCCCGTTGTTGCATACAAGAAAATATAGCTATATGTTCATTTCTGGTGAAATAAATTGACTTTGTATTTGAAACATTTTTAAGCTTGTATTTCCAGTTGAGCACGAGTGCAGGTTAACTTCTGGTTTATTTCAATAAGGGTTTTCCTCAACCAGATTAAGATAAATAAGGTGAAGGACCTTTCATTGCTATTGATCTAGGTGGTAATCAGAGACGACAAAATTAATTAAAAGAGCATTCGGGAATCTTTCTGGTGAAATAAACTGACTTTGTAGTTGACACATCTTTAAGCTTGTATTTCCAGTTCAGCACGAGTGCAGGTTAACATCTGGTTTATTTCAATAAGGGATTTCCTCAACCAGATTGAGATAAATAAGGTGAAAGACCTCTCATTGCTATTGATCTAGGAGGTAATCAGAGACGACAAA
Organism: Agriotes lineatus; assembly: GCA_940337035.1. Taxonomy (NCBI): domain Eukaryota; kingdom Metazoa; phylum Arthropoda; class Insecta; order Coleoptera; family Elateridae; genus Agriotes; species Agriotes lineatus. The sequence goes on from CALNHX010007153.1 coordinate 23,221, forward strand.
ATTAATTAAAAGATCATCCGGGAATCTTAAAAAACGACTTTTCTTTAACCTTCAAGTACTAACGTGCCTGTTGTGGTGCATTAGTACTAACATGACGTCTAAGAGACGGGCATATAGCTATTTACGCATTTATTACTATTTTTTTTAAACATTAAGTACCTACTATGCAATGATGTATCAAGCGAATGTTAATCACATAAAAAAATATAAGTTCATAAAAATATTAGCATTTACAGAGTCATATAGAAAACCATGTTTAAATTTGTAGGTGTTAACTTAATTACAGAAAAAGGCAATTTTTAATAATTTTTTTTATTATCAGCAAACATATTTCAACTGACAATGGTATTCTAACACAACTTAACTAAAAAAAAGGTGAGAAAAAAATACGTACAAAAAATTCACACCACCCTAAAACTGTACAGAATTAGTGCAAGATGAACATATTAGGGTCACTAAGTATAGCAGAATTTGCAATATTATGTTCTCCGTTACTTCCTCACTGTCTAATTCATTATACTACTGGAACAGTTGCTGCTCAAGCAACTGTCTGTTGATCTAACCGTATTTGAGCAAGTTGGTTTTTGATCCATCATGCAAAAATAGTAGCGTGCAAACTAACGTCATGTTTCCGAGACGGTATCATACAAATAACTTCCGCACAAAACATCCCACCGCAGCGAAATTTTAAAAACTGAGTTATTTTTGGGTAGTTTGAAGGTAGATAAAGGATCAACCATAAATCTTAACTGGAGAAGAAAATATTATACGCGCTTCGAACATTTCCGTCTCTCAGACGTAGCGTTAGTACTTAATGGTTAACCATGATCTTACGCTTATTACAAAACTACCAGTTTACAGAACAGTTATCATACCAACACTTTTCTATGACTGTCAGACCTAAGTCCCATATACGTTCCACGTTAAACGTCCCGAAAAAGGTACAACAAAACACCTCCTTGCAAATTTTAAAGAGATGAAAATTATATCACCGCGTGTCCAACGCCGAAATATTGAGGAGGAAAGTTAGAAAACTGTAAATATCAGTTTCGCAAAATCACAAAGGTAGACGGGGCAATTAGCTATTTCGAGTGATCATCGGTTACCGAAGTACATTTTAGTAGTGGGTAATAAATATATGGCTGTCAGTAGAAAATGTTCAGAGACGTCTTGGTATAAAATTTTGATTTATCTTAATACCATTTGTTACCGTCACGGAGACAGTAAAAGAAGTAAGCAAAGGCAACCAACCGACTTCCCAGCCGAAGCTGGTCGTGGGTAAAACAAAAGACTCAAAACTTCAGCTGTAAAATAAAAATATGGGCGCCAAGTAGCAAGTAACTCAGCACTTTGGTAATCAAATGGTACACCACAGAAAGCGCTACTAACCAAACCTAAAAATAAACTGTAACGGCAAAGGTACAAATCAGATACGCAGGCAAAGTTGTCAAGGTAGTATAATTGCAGCAAACAGAAATACAAACACATTTAAAATGCACACAAAATATCATACGGCAAACCAAATCAGCATATAACAAATTTATATCACAGTAGTAAATGTCATAAGAAATCTCACCAAAATAACTGTACATAATTTACCTAATAGTTAAGGCGTATACGAAATATTAACGTAGCTCAAATAAATAGGTTAAAGTATATTAATTAGCATAATCGAATCACAGAATGACTAATCAAATGGCTAAATGCAAAACTGACAAGTGGTCGATAGCACAATGGCTATGACACATTTATTACAGCTTAAATTTAGAATTACAAGGTGAATTCGACCAATTACCCACCATGCAAGAGCAGTCGTATAGTTTATCAAAAATAGTAATATCGCCCTTACGGAACCAACATCTTGCTTCTTCCTAAAGCGCTTTGTAAACCGATATGTGACTAAGGTAGGTTTCAAATCTTTGTCAAGATGTCGCAAGCTAAAATTACACGAAATTAATTGCAACGGATTAATTTCGTCATGTAAATGCAGTACAACTTTTGCTAATGTAACCACTTGAACGGAACGTGAGGCACAACCATCCTAATAACTTTTAACCTAAAATTGTGAGAAGGAACCACCGCAACAAAATCATTAAAAACAAACACTTAAACTGCTTCGAAAGGTGAGTAATGCGCTTAAAATACAGACTACAAGCATTCAATCATTTGCCGAATACGAAGTAGCACAGTCACAAAACATATTATAACGGATCCCAAATTTCAAGTGTCTCCAATTATAATGAGCAACAACCGACCTTGCGATAGTTCTCCAGGGTGCAGCAAGCGTAGACGGAGGGTCCGATAACCAGCGGCAGTGCTTAACCAAGGTTTGTGCAGAGCTAACGACCTGCAGGTAAACGTGTCAATGAAGGAGGTTACGCAGGAACTTCTACCTTCGCTCTCGGTTGTAGACATGAGGGCTTCTACATGCTCGCAATGCTCAAGGCGGCAGCTGGGGCCAACTTCGCCTGATGATTAAGAGTCACAAGAAGACAAAGAAAAAGTCCACAAAAGCGAACGCCACAAAAAAAAGGACCACAAAAATGGACGCCGCAAAATTGGAGCTAAAAGAGTATCATACCATAGAATCTAAATAAATATCATTAAGGAAACATAACATTAGGTGTTCTAGGCTCCGTTTCGTCAAACGGAAACATATGCTTGCCCAGATGAAATCCAACCCAAGTTTGAGGCTTAGGAAATCGAAAAATAACCTTCCCGGGGACTGCATTCTCAAAACCGGAAGGCTCAAAACTCAACACAAAAGATTTCCCAGGCCAGATTCCATTAAGGTACGTTTCAAAACGTAGATTTACAAGGCAGCTATTCTGTAGCAACACAACATGGCGAATGACCAAAAAGGCTGATAAGGAGGCCCAATTCAAGAATTGGAGAGAGCCTTGAATATGCAACCAGACCAACACGACGGAACAAGAGAGGCCTAGTCTAACGCAAATTAATTGAGAATATAAATTTCAGGAAATTCGAAGTTTGTGGTAGCGTATAATATTTAGATTTATCGAAAATAGGGTAGTTAAATATGTAATACTTTTAAATGACTTTTAGCCCGGAACACATTCTTGATTGTGCTCATTTATTTATTTATTCTACAAAACACAAACTAATCATTGATGTAGTATATTGACTCTTTCCTTTTTAACACCATAATTATAGAAAAAAATTCTGCTGGTTCTAAGAATATAGTGTATGTGTAATGCATACAGCTACGCGAGTTTTTAAGTTAACACCAAAGGTTTGCATATTTTCATAAAATATAGTTGTGTCTACAAATTAACGTAATGTAATATCGTCCCTATTGGATGACATTACTGCTTTGTTACGTCACTCTGGTGGTAAGTAGAGGAATAGCAAAGGTAGCCGACTGCTTAGCCGGATCTGTTCGTCAAATAGAAGACTAATCTTAAGTTTGTCGCCAGTTTATTAAAATGGTTTTCCCTGTAAAACTGTACTATACACCATCACCTATTTTCTTATCACGAGGTGACGTCGAGACTAGCCCGAATTTATTGTTTACTATGGTTCTTACTCTGCAACTGTGACAACCTTTAAATATATTTACGAAAATTCTCACATATACTGTACTATTTCATTTGTAAATAGAACTGCATTTACGCGTATTTCTGAAGTAAAATAAGCTTTTGAGAAATTCTGGAAAGAAGGTCATATATCTTGGAACTGAGCAAACACCTCTCTTCGTCGAGAGGATATTTCCCCATTCCATCACCCGCAGACATTGTCGGGGGCGTCTACAAAACTTACACGAATTTGCACTTGTATCTTTCCGGGCATAATTGTTTCAACTAGCGAGCGAGCATATTCCTCCAGCCTACAATCAACCCCTCCCACTGAACTAATCCAACCAATCCCTACTACAAACAAGGCATAAAATATAAAAATAGTAGCCTGCAGAGAGCGGTCAGTGAAATCTTAATGAAAGTGGTAAAGATTAATGCAAAGCATCTATTGTAATTATTTTGACAAGATTATTTTTTTATTTAAAAGACTTATTTCTGTTAATGAATTTTATCGCTTTCCGGATATTAAGTAGGCTGGTCACTAAGTCATACCTGTATCTGTACGGTAATATTCCTTTACCATACAAGGCAACCATTACCATACTGCAACCGATAAACTATTGAACACACCACGGATTTTATAAATCATAACAGCCTTAGATGTTGTAAATCTGGACCGAGCTCTGCGGCAGTTATGATACTCATAACATTCCTAGATATATTAATAGCTATAGTAGCGGCAATTAGCTGTGAAGCTAGTAACATACTACAATTAAAACAAGTTACTCACCACTTTGCTGAACCACTCTATAACGGCCAAGTAGATTACAATAAAACATGCTGAACCATAAGATTCTGATGCAAGGAGAAGGTCAACGGAGCCATCATGTAAATAGTTGAGTATGACAAAATAGAAAGTGAGTATCAATATAAATACTCCAGTTAACCACCACATTATAAACGCAGGGCTTATAAATGAATTGAGCTCCTTGTAGTTACTCGTTAGACTGAGAAAGGCTATGTTTAGTCTCCGCAGAGTAACATTGAGTTGTAAATCAAACGCTTGTAGCCTAATCAACTTGATATCATGGTAACATTCTTCTTCCTCCAAGAAGTGCAATCGCTGTCTCAAAACAACTTCGATTTGATTAAAGCATCGCTTGTAGGCAGACCAGTAAAGAAAGGCCGTGAAGGCCGTTTGCATCATCACAGTAGCTTGAATATATGCACACAGTATTAATACAAAAGTTTTTAATAGAGCAGAACCGAGTTCCAATTTTTGCTGGAAAACAAATGCGTGTATCGCAGGTCCAATAGTGGCTACTACTTGTAAAAGTACAAAAATGTATGTTACGCGCCTGCAGCTTCGTATTGTTTTAGTTGGAAAAAAACTTTGAATTCCATAATATCGTCGGTTTTCCACTATAAGAGAAAGTCCATCTAATTCAATGCCTCTTCTATTACATTTAAATACACTTAAAATCGTTGTCAAGCACGACCCCATACATAGTACGATTTCCACTATCATTTCTAGGGTATCTGTGCTGTAAAAACGTGATGGATAGGTTTTGGAGAATACAAACACTGAGTAAAGCAGTAGGGGTAATGTTAAAGATACTGATAAAATTGATAAAAAGTAGGATTGTTCAAATGCTCTTGTGGACCTCGAATTGCGGGAATGACGACAGTTCAAAGACATGCAGGAAACTCCACTCAGTGAACCAAATTTCAGTAATGGACTCAGTAAGCACACGACACAATCACTAACTTCGTGACTTTTCTTACTTCGCTTACATTTACTCATTTTTGATAATCATCATAACTCTATAATAAAGCAGAACAGTTCCCAAGGTCAAACATATCAACTCGTGGTCTATGCGTGGTTACGATTGGGGCGTGGTCTTGATATTTTCTAAGAGCCAGTAATATGGAAGGAGAGAACTCTTGTTAGGGCCTACACACATTTTTTACATTACACAGGAATGTTTGTACTATGTACACATAAATATTAAATCTGCAAATAACCTAAATTCTGAGCTTTGTACAAAAATATGGTTATAAACTTTTTGCAAGTGGACTTTACTACCTCTAGGAAGAACGGTGGTTACAATAATGGCGTCCGTTCTACCAAAAAGAATAAAAGTAATAATTACTGTTGTGTGTAGCAGTGTAAAAATTATTGCACGGACAATGTTCCTATGCACGGTTTTCCGCGCAATAATAAAAATTTGTGCAAAACATGAGAAATACGTCTAAAAATAGGGAAACCTGTGTCGGCCCATATGAAAGTTTGCAGTAAGCATTTTGTGAAGGAAGATTTTATATTACCCGGTAAGTAGGTCTTGCCAGTTTGTATTTTCACTGGCTTGAAATAATCATAAATATGCTGCCTTAAAGATACATGTTAATTAAGCAAGTGCCACTTGATGTTAAACATCTTCAGCTTACTCCATTAATTTCATAATTTAGGACCTTCAATATGATTGTTTACTTGTAGATTATGTCAACAAGCGCAGATGCCTGAAAATTTTGCCCCGTGGAAGTGTCGACAAACCGCCATCATTTAAAACGGTCCAAAGCAAACAGGCGCGTTTGAATAGGCTCCAAAAGAGGAAAACGGAGCAACTCACAAATTGTGTTACTACTGTTACCACAAAACACAGGCCCGTCAAGCACCGGACAACCTGAGATGGAAGCAGCTAATGCTCTGTTAGAGTTACACAAAATGCAGATTGGCAGTAATAAACTGCATGAAGACAAAGCGGAGCAAGTGAACACATTTGTAGATAAGTGATTGAAGTTTGACATTCCCGATATTATAAATATTGAATATAGGGTAAAATGTTGTACAGGCATAAATAATTTAGCCCTTTTTAACGTAATTGTTGATGTGGTGTCTTTAGATTTTTGTAAAAATTGGAGGTTAGCAGGTTAGGTTTTGCATCAGTTTTGACCAAGAACACTATACTAAGGAGATGCAACTTCCTATGACGGCTGTATATAAAAGCGGCCCCTATGCCGGGGATAGCCGTCGCGGCACTGTTGACAGAGTGTAACTACTTCGGTCATTTTCATTTGTTTTCTCTGCTGTTCGAGAGTTGGAAGCGAGCTAAATTATCCTGTAATCCCGGTTAAAAGTCAGTTTACGGTTGTTAATCCAATGGAGTGTATTTCAAGTGTGTTATTAATTGTTAAAACATGGTCCGAATTTCCAGCTACACTCAGTAAATATTAGACATTGACAGTTCACGAGTTTTGTGAATGAATAAAGCTACACCCACGACCGCCTTATTTGTCAACTTTTAGCGGTTCGCTTCGAAACGGGAGTTGCGTCTCCTTAGTATAGTCTTCTTGGTTTTGACACAGACCGATGCAAAACCTAACCTGCTAACATCGAATTTGACATAGACTTACAGTGCCACCAACATATTATTCTGCTGCATAATGTCACATTTTACTGACGTTTGAATAAAAATACATTTATATCGTGCAAAAAACCTCATGAGCATCACGAACGTTATGGAATTACCAATCTCAGACAATAATTGGAGTCGTCGCTTCACTCCTCCAAACAATTGTCTTTCATCGGTAAAATGTCCTTACCGTTCTTAATATTTAATATACTCTATAGGAAGTATAAATTGAATGACAGAAATAATAATGATAAATGGCTACAAAATCGTTGATATTTGAACTTTCTCCTATGGTAATAGTATATTACACAACGAGAGCTGTAGGAAGCATATTACACGCGAGTTGGAAAAGTTACGCACAAGCCGCGTAGCGGCGCGTGTGTAATTCCACGAGCGTGTAATTGCTCTATAGCCCGAGTTGCGTACTATACTTTTTCTACGGTCACACTCATTTCGTTAAACGAAAAAGAAATATTTTATTAACTGTCAAATCATCTGTCACACCATTTTAAAAATTAGGCGGCTGCAGTCACATCCCTACACCGCTTCGTACAAACAACAGAAGCTAACTGTAACGTAATAAAAAAAATTACGTGTTAGTCATTATCATTACGTAACACTGTTTGTAACAACGAATTTACTAATCAAGTAAACAGTGCTTAATGAGCAATTTACTAATAAAGGAGTAGAAAAATAGTATTTAAACGTTTTCTAAGTCATGGAATTGCCATGTTTCGTACAATTTTAGGCAACCTCTATATAAAAATGTTTATTGCAAGCAAAATAGTAATTGTTTTATTGAATTAAAAGTGTCACTTTGTTTGACAAGCAATTATTTTAATTATATGTACAGCTGCGGAAACAAAAAGCGGGACACAAAATTTTTGCTGAAGTTAAATTGTCTGAATAAATTCATTTTCGATGCTATCCCAAGCTTCTTGTACTGCATTAACCTGTTCGTCTTTGTTCATTGACACATGATAAAAAGTTTTTCATAAAAAATCAGGAAGGCAACATTACAACGTTCAAATAGTAAAAAATTACCTTACAGAACTTGTCCCGCTTTTTATTTCCGCAGCTGTACAGTGTGTCCCCGGATTGAGTTCACTATAGGTATAATCGACAAAATTTTTTACAATTTTATTTTAATGTTTTGGGATCCCGCCCTGCTTTGTCGAAAAAAATTTTAAGCAGAGTTTTAATTTTTAGAAATTAAGTCGGCCATGAAAAATGTGAAAAAAACTATTTTCTATTTAGATAAACTACCGTTTTTGTTCATGATACGGCAAAATTTTGTTAAGAAAAGTTGTTTAGAATGATAGTTTATGGCCCTATACAAAATTTCAGAAAGATCTGTCGACTTAGAAAAAACCGTTATATTTTAGACAATTGTATTTAATTTTCAGGTAAACTATCCTTTTTGTTCATGATACGGCAAAATTTTGTTAAGAAAAGTTGTTCAGAATGAAAAATTATGGCCCTGTACCAAATTTCAAAAAGATCTGTCGACTTAAATTAAACTGTTATTTTTTAGATTTAAACAAATTGCATTTATTAAAAATTACGGTTTCATCGTCGATCTTTCTGAAATTTTGTATAGGACCACAACTTCTCATTCTGAACAACTTTTTCCGTATCATGACAAAAAAAGTAGTTTACCTGAAAATAAAATACAATCATCTAAAAAATAACATTTTAATCTAAGTCAACAGATCTTTCTGAAATTTTGCATAGGGCCGTAATTTATCATTCTAAACAACTTTTCTTAATAAAATTTTGCCGTATCATGAACAAAAAGGGTAGTTTACCTGAAAATAAAATAGTTTTCGCTTCCCTGCCAAGGCCTACTTGTTTTTCAAAAACTGAAAATATTCTTAAAATTCTTTTCAAACCAAGCAGGACCAAATCCCAGAACCTTAAAATAAAATTCAAAAATTTTTAGTCCATCTCACCTCATCTAACATCAATCCTGGAACACACTATTGTATTTTCTTTTCTGGTAAACTACCCTTTTTGTTTATAATACGGCAAAATTTTACAAAGAAGAGTTGTTCAGAATGGGAAATTATGGCCCCATACAAAATTTCAGGAAGTTCTACCTACTTAAATCAAACCGTAATTTTTAATAAATAGGTACAATTTTAACGGTTTAATTTAAGTACGTAGATCTTCATGAAATTTTGTATAGGGTCATAATTTGTCATTCTGAACAACTTTTCTTGGTAAAATTTTGCCGTATCATGAACAGAAAGGGTAGTTTACCTGAAAAGAAAATAGTTTTTGCTTCACTGTCAAGGCCAACTTGTGTTTTAAAAACTGTAAATATTCTTAAAATTCTCTTCAGACCAAGCAGGGCGGAAACCCAAAACATTAAAATAAAATTGTAACATTTTTTGTCAATTATACCTATAGTGAACTCAATCCGGGGACACACTGTATATTAACTCAAAAATTGCAAGTCAAACAGAGCCACTTTTAATCCAAATAATGCATACTATTTTTTGTGCAACCTAGAAAAGTAAAAATTCAAAATTTTAGATTGCTTTTGACGTTACTCATTTAAAAACCATTATGACAAGTGCATCCATAGACGACCAGTTAGACCTTAATTTTAGTTCATAGGAAATATAGGCTATTTATGTTACAAGTATGAAGTTAAGGACTTCTTTTGGGTGAACCGCAGTGTACGGTAATGCGAGCGATGTACATAAAGAAGGCCAACCTTAATGAAACATTGGAATTGTATATATATATATTTATTTTTATAATTAATAATAAAATAATAAGTACATTTTATTGTTACTCTTTTCTCACTTGGGTGTTATCCTGTAATAAAATAATTTTTAGGTAATTTAATACCAGTAGAATTGTTCTGCAAATTGAGAAATAAGATTGAGATGACAAATTGCAATAAAATTGGGAATTAATTAAATTGCTCAATTTATTTAAAGTAGTGATATTTAATAAAACATTATTTTTAATATTAAGAACTAAAGTAAATACTTACAATTAAGAAAGGTTTTTGAATATGTACTTTGTAAATGCGATTATATTAATTATCGTTATGAGGCGGCAGTATTATAGTATCTTTGAAAGAGGTTTTAGTAAAGTTTTCGAAAATTAATTTGGAAGGATTCCAGAAAATCAGACTGATTTACAGTTATCAATTGAAAAAAAAATGCAATAATACTAGCAGTCTTTTTTAAATCTCGTGGGTAGAATATGTTCAGGAAATTTATTGACAAATATAAATGTGTAATAACATTAGTTAAGCCAATTAGGTATTTTTTTGTAGAAAAAGTAAGTAATATGATGGACATTTTACTTACCATGTTGATTCACACACCACTTATAAGAACAAGACACCAAGCTAAATAAACAATATACCAAGACAAAATTACAAGAGCGACTGAACACCAAGAACTTTAAGCAATAATGTTGCTGATATCAGGTAGTTTTACAGGTGGGGTTGATTACCTGAGTTTTTGGAATAGGAAGTAGACACTTAAATACGTTTACAAATTATCCATCATAACTAAAGCTGATATTATATGGCAAATGCATATTTTGTATAATTGATAAACCGGATAAACTTTTCGCATATGTATACTAATTATGTGAAAACAAATTGTTTAAGCCAAGTTTCACTTTGCATATTTTGCATATTTATACGTTTTTGAGCATACTTTCTGGATTTTGCATATTTGGTTATATTTAGCAATAATTTGTAATGTATGAACTTTTAAAGATTTTTTTGTTAAATTTACTATTTCATGAAATTTATTAATTAAATGTTTGTGTGCAATTGAGATATATACTTTCACTTTCTGCCGCTGGAGTGCAGTGCGCATATCGAAATAAGCAGAGGAAAGGGAGAGTCCCTATTAAAATCTTTGACTATATCAACATAGACTGCCAGATACCCCCACTTTTCCCATAGAAGCAATGTATAAAGAATCAGACAATATAGAATCCACTTCAAGAGTGTTGGGTGAATAATAGTCTGGCGGGGTTAGGGGAAATCTCATTTTTATGTTGATTACAACCTGAAGTTGGCGTTGGCAGTCCATGTTTATATGGCCAAACGTTAAAACGAATGTCGTCTTTGAATAAATATTAGGGAATTAAATAAACTCATACAAAATAATTGAAATTTTTACATTATTTAGAATACTCACTTATAATACCATGAGTAGTCAAAGTTATGTCGACTATTTTTGTGGTGGTGTCACGAATGTCCATTGCGCTTTGGTACGATTAGGACGAGTGCGCTAGCACGAGTCCTAATCCCAAGCGCAATGGACATGAGTAGTGATACCACCGCAAAAATAATCTACTTAACTTTGACTAAGAATGGTATTCGAGGGACTATTTAATGAACCAAACTACCTTTTTCAAATTAGTTTTCAGTAAATCTAGCAACAAACTACGCAATTTCTATAGTAACAGAACACTAATGTTGACTTTTTCTAATAAAAATCGCATTTGTTAAAAATAGTCAGTTGAATACCTTCTAGGAAGATATATCCACTGATATTTTTTTGATTGGTCAAGAAACGTTAGAATTCTGGATTTTCATTGGTCACTTTTTGACAGATGACAGGTGAATTGAATAGTCCTACCTATTTTCAAAATAAAATGAGGAGCATATTTTGTGCATATATTATAACTTTGGGTGCATATACTCAACAAAATATATGCATATATATGCGCATATTTTCGTACATTTGAGTGCATATAATTATCAGCTTTAATCATAACAATAAAACATAATATTTCCTTTATATTTGGGATATTCCAAAAGCAAATAAGTACTTATTTGTCCCTATTTTCAGAAAGTTGTAGGTTTGTCTAAATATAGTGCTTTTAGATATCAGCGAACGGAGGATATAAGATGGGGAATAAAGAAATAAAAATAGTGTGCTACGCCTAGTGATGTGGGTCGGGTAAATACCCAATGGGTACGGTATTTATAAATGGGTATTTACCTGGGTATTTACCCCTGTCTCGGGTAAATACCTAAACACTGGGTATTTATCAAATGTGTAATATTTAGAAAGCTAAGCTAAACTTTTACTCACATCATAATGTTATCTTAATAAATAAACTACATATAAATGCACTGGAATATTTTATGTAAAATAACAATTTAAATGTAACATTGAATAAGCATTCACCCAGGTAAATTACTCATCTATCGGGAAAGAACATTGGCTGCCGAAGTTTGTGGAAATAAACAGTTAGACGCAATAAATTGCGCCTGTTAGACATTACAAAAAACATTGTGACGGCTCTGACTCCATTTAAAAAAAATTAACATAACATTAATTTGAAGAAATAACCGTAAAAAAGTTATTTTAGTAGGCATATTTTGTTGACATATGCCATAATTAAAATGAACATCAAGTTTACTCAAATATTTGTTTGTATGTTCATCTCTTTCTTATTCAATCATTGAATTCTGTTTCTTCATGCTATCTCATTACTGTTGTATACAGGTTGCCTAAAATTATATGGAACATGGCAATTCCATGAGTTGGAAAAGATTCAAATACTAATTACCATAAGAGTAACCGAAATAGAAAATGCAATAATTACTTTGGTAGCTAGGCAACAAGTAGGTATAATAGCTACTTGTTGCCTAGCTACTAAAGTATTTATTGCATTTTCCATTTCGGTTACTCTTATGGTAATTAGTATTTGAATCTTTTCCAACTCATGGAATTGCCATGTTCCGTACAATTTTAGGCAAAACCTGTATAATTATGTCCCCATCTGTATTTTGGGCAGTAAATGTTCTCAGTTCAGCTATTTTCTTAAACATTTTTATAAAATTCGAATAGAGTACCTTCAGTTATGAATCAATTATACTCATTAGATAGATACATTAGATTATAATATTTGTAAATGAGTCTATAAATATCCGCTTAAATACCCATTTTGGGTATTTACCCGGATAAATACCCCAGGTATTTACCCCTAAAAATAAATACCCGGGTAATTTACATCACTAGCTACGCCGATGATGCCGTGCTCCTGGCAGAAAATGAAAATGACTTGCAACGACTATTGTTTAGGTTCAAAACAGCAGCGGAAGAATTTAACATGAGAGTATCAACAGAAAAAACAAAATCATTGACTATCTCGAAAGAACCTCTTCGATGTAAATTGGCCGTTGATAATAATATGATTGAACAAGTTATGAACTTTAACTACCTAGGTGTACACACATCTAGCATGAGAAACCTAAACGAGGAAGTTCGCAATCAAGCAATGAAAGCGGCTGCGATATCAGGCTACCTACGAGACGTGATATGGACAAATAAGCACATGTCGGTTGAAAGTAAAGTACAGATCTATAAAACCTGCGTCAGACCCATCTTAACTTATGCCGCCGAAACCAGAGCTAAAACAGCCAAGAAGAAGAAGAAGAAGAAGATATCAGCAAATTCCAGGAATTTAGTTTTTGGAAACTGTCCCAGTGACATTTCCACTAATTCAATTTACAGCATTGTAACAATAATTATTATCATTTAAAACTGAACAGAAAAATCTGGTGTGATACACGCACACAACTTCCTTTTACAGTGATCTTATAATTAGTCAAAAATTTGATTTTAAATTTTTAAGCATTGGTCAAAAATTTTCAAAAATTACAAATTGTACAAAAACGGTGCAAAATAGAGCGTTAGGTGAAGAGACAAATTTTCTCTATAATTTTAAGCTGAATTCAAAAATGTAATAATATACCGGGTCTTCTATTTAAAATAGGAGTTAATAAAAATTTTTTTAAAAAACAAAAGAAACCCATTTTAGAGGTGTTCAACTGGAAAATCACCTATCTCACATCAATACACATTAAAAATGTAATACAAATGAGAAGTTTGAAAAAAATTGTTAGAACCGTTTTTGAATAAATCGAAAAAAAACTGAAAAATCACAAGAGTAAACACCTACTTCCAGTTATGCGATTTTCTTCAAAAGCTTGCTGTCGCATCTACATAGTACACAAAACTTATATATAAAGTTTCAACCCCATACCTCTTTTCGTTTTTGAGATATTCTGTTCACAGACAGACACTCACACAGACACACACACACAGACAGACACACAGACACACACACACACACACACACACACACACACAGACAGACCAATAAAAAAATATATGTTTTTTGGGTTCAGGAGACTCTGAAACGTGAAGATCTGTTGAAAACTCAATTTCGAATTTTTGGGGTGAATCCAATACTTCCTTTATTGTAAAAGGAAGTAAAAAAGAAGACACTATTCAATTCAGCAGTATCGGCTGTATCCAATATGTAGGAAAGTGGCCTGAAGGCTATCCAAAAATTTCCAATCTCTAGCGTGCTTTTAAAACTTTCTTTAGTGCAACAAAAGTTATTAGATTCGTCCTACATTTTAAATGCGGCATATGCCGCGGGCTTCAGCTAGTTCTTCTATATTCTGTAGCCAGTTTTTCCTAGGTCTTCCTTTTCTTCTCTTCCCAATCCTGCCTGTTTCCATAATTTTCTTCACTAGTCTGTCTTGGTCCATCCGCAGTATGTGCAGTTCAGTTGTTTCTTTTCCATCTTTGTAACCGGTTCTTGATCAATCATTTGTCTTATATGTTCGTTTCTCTCTCTATCCAACTTGGTTTTTCCAGTTATTTTCCTAAAGTACTTCATTTCTGCGGCAATTATTTTCTTCTCATGCTACTCATGTATAACCCATGTTTCGCATGCGTATGTCAGTGTGGGTAGTACTATCGTATTATAGACCCATAACTTGGTTTTCATGTTTATTTCTCGTTTTCCGAAGATATTTTTATTTAATGCATAGTAGATCTTTCTGCTCTTGTTTGTTCTTTTGGCTATCTCTAGGTCCATCTTTCCATCTTCTTATATTACACTGCCTAGGTATTCGTATGTCGTAACCATCTCAATTTTTTCCTTTGATTTCTATTCTTCTTTCTTCTCGTGCTTTACTGTTGATTATCATTGTTTTACATTTGTCCGTATTAACCTCCATTTCCAGTTTTTCTATTTCTTGAGTCCATATTCTCGTTAGTTCTCTTATTTTTCTGTGGGTATCTGATATTAGGACTCTTATTGGCAATAGTCTGTTATATCCTACCACAGTCTGATGTTGTGGTGTTTTCAGTCGGGTGTTTTGCAATTTAAAAATTATAGTAAAATTTAAATCTGCCAAATTGGTTTGCGGTTCATCAGTGGTGACATGAAGCAGATTTAGAGTAGCCCAGCCAAAATTAAAAGTGAGGGGAAACATTTCACAATTTTACATACGGAAACAAAATTAGTTTTTTGAACTTCCCACTCGACTCCACGAACAATTACAGAGACTATCAAAAAACTATGAATGAGGAAGTTTTTCAAAATTGGGTGGTTTATCAGCTTATTCTTGCATTAGTCGAGTTGCATGTTAAATGTGTGGTGGTGATGGACAATACACCATATCATTTGATGCAGTTAGACAAACCATGCACATTTTCCTTAAGGACATGCCAAATACAGGAGTCGCTGGTTAAACACATCAACATTAATTAAAAGTTCACAAAGAAACATGAGATTTAATTAATACTTTTATAAAAGATTGACAAAAAGCCTGTGTGACTGACAAAATGTTGAAAGACATATAATATGAGGTCCTTGGTTGCCTCCATAACATTGTCAGAATAACCCTATTGAATGGCTTTGGGGCAATATAAAGACTTCTAGAATAAACACATAAATGTGTTCGTTGACAGATAAGGTTGCAAATTTATGGCATGAACCTCTTTTCAATTGTACACACAACATGTAACAAAATTATTGTAATCATTGTGAAAAACTAATTTGGCCGATTGGACGAAACATATGAATAATCGTCCAGTTGAAAATATTCCTCGTTACATTATTTCACTAAAAGAATCTGATAGTGATGATGAATCATATTCTTCTGGTGAAATAGATTTGGCATCAAAATTATAGTTCCTGCATGTATACAGGGTGAGTCAATATTCACTCCCCAGCCCTCGTGTATCTGTTCTACAATTAAAAATAAGAAAAAAAATGAAGAATAATAAAATTCCGAAAGCGCAACCGTTTTCAAGTAAAATTGAAATAAAAAATTTTTAAGTTTTGTTTAATCTCAAATACAAGAGAAAACTTAAAATATTTAAAAAATATAACTGTCTGGGTCAAGATAAACATAAGCAAAACATCAAATTCCTTAAGAAACCCTCAAAAATGTTACCATTTTCATTAATACACGTATGTAACCTATGACTAAAGTTGCTGGCAACAGAATTGAAATTATCATTTATTTCTGCTATTGGGGCAATAAAGTCATCCACTTCGGCAGGCATGGTAAAATAAACCTTTTCTTTTATGTATCCCCACAGCCAAAAATCTATTGGAGTTAAGTCAGGAGACTGGGGTGGCCACACTATTGGTCCACTCCACCCAATCCATTTATTAGGAAAACGGCGATTCAAAATTTCCCGCACTTGTAATGTAGCATGTGCAGGCCCCCCATCATGTTGAAAAAACATTGTTGCACGTTGTTGTAAAGAAGTATTTTTTGTATTTGAATTCGTTGAGATTAAACGAAACTTTAAAAAAAATATATTTATTTCAATTTTAGCTGAAAATGGCTCCGCTTTCGGAATTTTAGTATTCTTCATTTTTGTCTTATTTTTAATTGTAGAACACATATACGAGGGCTGGGGAGTGAATATTGACTCGCCCTGTATGTATCTCCATTAAAACTGATGATATTACGATTAAAATCAGAAAACATATTGAAACTACATGGAATTGCACCATCATCAACACAAAATGTTGGAAATTCCAGTTG
Source organism: Agriotes lineatus (assembly GCA_940337035.1). Lineage (NCBI taxonomy): Eukaryota > Metazoa > Arthropoda > Insecta > Coleoptera > Elateridae > Agriotes > Agriotes lineatus. The sequence goes on from CALNHX010007153.1 coordinate 40,026, forward strand.
TTGATGATTCTGAAGTTAAAATTTTTTTCAGGCGATTGGAGCTGCAACAAATGCTAATTAATTTAAAACGAAAATGTAATGAAATGAAAGAACAAACTTCTATCACACAGAAGCAAATGTCCACACTCAGACTTCACAATGATGAATTACTACATTTACTCAAAAATGATCCACTTGAATGCCTACAGGAGTATGAAACTCTCATTGCAACATATAAGTAAAATTTTATTACTGTTCGTTGCTTATTAATACTTTTTATTATTCTAATAGGGACCGCATATCCATACTGCAGAATTTATCTAACCAATACAATTCACTTTTATTGGAGAGGCAAAAACTACTCGACGCAGGTTTACCACGCAACGTTCTAGAATTTGTTAATGATAACATTGCTGAAAAACGGTGAGTATTGCAAAAAGTATATTAAAGTAAAGTTGTAACCATATTTCATGTTACATTTGTTTCCAGGAGGACTATAGAAAAATTGAATGAAACTGGAAGCTTGGAATTTAGGGCACAAAAGATGATGTCATTACGATTAAGAGAAACAAATTTAAAAGTACAGGATTGGCAAAAAACAAATGAGCAGTTGTGGAATAAAGTATTGGAACTTGAAGACACACTTCAAAATCTACAGTTGGAAGGGAAATCATTTACTACAGATTCTAAACCAATAGTAGAAGAAGTAAGTAATCATTTTGAATGATTGGAATTGCATAAAAACCGTTTTATAATTTATTACAGGAAAAAAGTTCTGCTATCGCACTTGTAAAGGACAACGATGAAACTAAAGGCATTTTAAAAGTTGTGGATAAGTATGAAAATAAATTAATTAACGAGAACGATAAAGAAAATACAGTGCATGAAATAAATATGGATGAAAGGAAGGTGAAATTTACGGTAGACACTGTTGATACAAAACCATCAAACAAACATCCACTCAGAAAAGGTGGGAAAGTACTACAACAGAAAACTATACACATTAAAAGCGTAATAAAGAAGTGAAATGTATTGCATGTATTAATAGATTTTTTACTATTTTCAATAAATATAATGTATGATGTATAAATTGTGGTTTTTTTACTTATACAGGATGTCAAAACAAATATTTCTTGTTGATATACTGATATCCGAAAATGAGCCCTTATGGCAGTAGATTAAATTGTTCGAATACACAGCAGTTGCTCAAAATGTTGACCATCTACTTCTATGCATAGATAGAATCGTTGGTTCATAGGTTCATGGACCCTATGGAATATTCTTGGGAGTACGTTGCACATGTATCCAAGTAGAGGTGTTTCGTGTACCAGAGATTGCACAAAACGCAAACGGAAGAAGTGTAGCGGATTAAGGTCGGGAGATCGCGCAAGCCAATCTACAGGACCGTCTCTTCCCACACAGCAAAATCTTACTATTTATTTACTGCGTTGTAACTTCAGAGAGTTCCTTAATAGTTGCGGATGTCGCAGTTTTCCTTACAATTTAGTAACTAGGAGATGGCTGTTATGTTACTACTAGTGATGGGCATAACAGAATTATTTGCATTCGAATCATATTAATAACCGATTGATTATTTGAATAATCATTCGAATTAATTTTGGCTCTTGATTCGTTTCGATTAAGTCTGCCGGTTTGCGGTTCACTTACAGATAGCAGAGGAACTCACTTAATTGTTAATTATAATAATTGTATAAATGATTTTTATTTGTTTTCTAAGGAGTTTAAACCATTTAGAATAGCTATATCAATACTAATCATAAAGAAATTATAAATATGCGAATACAAAGTGTATTGAATCTATTTTTAGTTCCTAAAATTCTCTAGTAGCCACCCTTCCCTTTTCACTTGCACATCATACCGGTATATTTTAGAATCCATAATTTATCTACGTTCAGCCTTCCGCGGTTCTAAGGACGCACACTTAAAATTTTCAACATCGAAATCCACTTCTTGTCCCGACTGCTCCGTTGTAAAAAATTAAATATAAATCGTTTACGATATTGGAAAATCTTATTTTGCTTTCTGTTTATCCCTTATTAGGCATAATCAACCGCGTTTCGAACCTAAAATTTAGGCCGTTATAAATTAATACTAACCTTCGGCAAATCTCATACTCAGCAGAACGTTATCTTTAATAGGAACGGCCCCATAAATTTTACTCGTCGACTGGGAGTATCAAATGTCTTAATAACATCAACAAGCAGCCGCGGCCTCACTTGGGTCAATCAAGTACATACGTAGAAAAGGTTGTATGAGTTATGAATGCCGTATTATTTACAGAATTTCGATCACTCGCAGGTCGCTGAGACGCGGCACGTAGTACGTATCAGTATGAGGTTATTTTTCATCCGAATACTTGGAACGAAAACCAAGTTACACAGGTTATTTCAATAACCGGATAACCGGTTATTTTTTATTCGAATAAGCCCATCACTAGTTACTACAAATGGTAACATTACTGCAGATAGTAAGGAAATTGCCGCAAAGTTGTCAATTTGTTGTAAGGAAATAGCAAAGGAATTGTTAAAAACAAGTCATCTTGTAGCGTGGAAATTGTCAAGCAATAGTTAATACAGTGTAAGGAACTATTAGTAGAACGATTCTCACTTTACAGTAAAGAAATTGACGAGTAATAGTTAATTTGTTGTAAACTAACAGTAAAAGAATTGTTACAACATGATCACTTTGTAGTATGGAAATTATCAAGAGATAGTTCCTGCATTGTAAGGAGATAGTAAAACAATTGTAAATTTATAATCGAGAAGTAGTAAATTTGTCGTATAGGAACAATAGGAAAATTGTTAAAAAGTAGTCACCTTTTCGTAAGGAAATTGTTTCTTTATAGTAAAGAAATACCTACACTATTGTAACGAAAATGTAATTTATCGAAAAATGCGCATTTACTAGTGCCACAAATAAAAGTCATAATACACTAAATGTATTTATTAATTCCAAACATTTACATCCTAAAATGTATTATACTATAAACTAAACTAATCTAAACTACAACTAGATTATCACTGATAATACAGACAGATCAATAAAAAAACCAATTAGGGCAGGCTGTGGTATGTGTTATACGTTTGGCAGTACTGAAGTGTATTGTCAGTCTATGTCAAATTCGAGATTTGCAGGTTAAGTTTTACGTTGGTCTGTGTCAAACAACAAACAAAACCTAACCTATTAATCTCGAATTTGACATAGACTGACAATACACTTCAGTACTGCCAAACGTATAACACATATCACAGCCTGCCCTAATTGGTTTTTTTATTGATCTGTCTGTACCATGGGTAGTCAAAGTTATGTCAAATATTTTTGCTGTGGTATCACGAATGTCCATTGCGCGTAGGTTCGATTAGAACAACTGCACTAGCATGAGTCCTAATCCTAAGCACCAAATTCGAGATTAAAAGGTTAGGTTTTGTTTATTGTTTGCATATATGTATTATACATATATTGCTAGTAGGGCCTCGGAACGCCCGAAAACATTACGGCGCAAACATAGTTTCATTTAGAGTATAACGCGTCTCGTGCGCATGCGTGAGAATTCGAACTCCGCCTTTAGAAGCGAAGTTTAAACTTGACCACTTCCCCATTGGGCGGACGACGCCGCCGTGCTTGCACACAGCTCACCATTATACATTGAAGAGTTGGTTGTCTGTCTCACTTCCTTCGTGAGTTTCCCACTCGTAGACGCTAGCAATATAGTAAGTATTACATATACGGTTGTTTGACACAGACTGACGTAAAACTTAACCTGCAAATCTCGAATTTGACATAGACTGACAATACACTTCAGTACTGCCAAACGTATAACACATATCAAGGCCTGCTCAGAATCATTTTTTTTTATCTCATGGTAATAAAAATCACATTTGTTTAAAATATTCAGAAGTAATACTATAAGTATTTCAACATTATCAGGTTATATGTCGATAACTTGTTGCACAATAATAAAAGAGTGTCAGTTTGACAGGTTAAATAGTCCGACTGCGTCAGCGTGAGGATTATTCTGTATTATTATTTAGTACCTTAATCTGCCTGTACCCTGGAAAGGACAAATATGTCAAATTGACATGGGTTAACCTAAGTACCACCGTCTAGTCTAGAGTATTCGTCTGTAAGTCAGCCGAAGCACGCCGTAATACCCAGAAAACATACACAGGTTAGGTGCATACACAAATTAAAACCAAACAAGGTATACACCATTACAGTATTGTCATTTCTTATAAGGTCTTTCCTTGTCACTCCTTGGATGCTTTATTTCTATTGCCTGTATCCTGCTCTTTTGTTTTTCGTTTATCACCCATGTTTTGCTGCTATATTCAGCGTGACCAGAATAATCATTACCTTACAAAGGGGCAACTTTTTTATTATCCATTTATTAGAACATTTTGTTCTTGATCGAAGTCTCTGAATCTTCCAAAACTCTAAATGCACTTTCCAAAATTTAAATATTTTCTTTCGTATACGGGGGAGGTTCGAAGATGGCTCAAGAATAAAGTACCCTTATTTTTCAAAATACACAAAAAGGTTAATATTCTAGGAGGTGTTGGATAATAGTTATTTATGGACCAAATCGTAAACAATAAACATGAATAAATCAATCAATAAATTAACCATTAAAATAAATATAGTAAAAAAAATAAACGAAAAATTAACAGGAAACTGATAAAAAACAGAACAGAAAACTAAACGTAGGAAGTATACCTGGTAACTCATGTTGCATTGCAAATTTGAAATTCCCGCTCATGGGTATACAGCGCTCTACTGAGAATCTCGGAACTTCACATATGCCCATGCCATATGAAGTGACGTTACGTTTGTTTCACATTTCAGCAGGCCGTGGTGATTGATAAACCTAGTAGAAAACGGCCTATTGAAAAAAGAATTCGTATAATACAATGTGCTCCAAAAGAAATTACATAAGGGTTGGCCATGGAAAATAAAAATTATGTCCACAGCAAGCTTTAGAATACATTAACGGGCAACACTGCTATCGTTGTCATAAGTTTATACCGACTATTTCCCTCAAAAAATTTTGACCAATCAAAGAGCTGGGTGGAGCTTGTAAGTGGACTGTATGAATTTATTTTGGACAAATTACAGGATATGTCTTAGGGGTGCAGGAATTAAAAAGGGTGCAACCCAACGGTCTCGTGCGGTCTCACACGAGATGATGTAACAAAAGACCTGGGGTCCGTTTGGGCATTGTGAACACAGTGAAACAAGAGTTTAAACTGTATTAATTTAATGACTAGTTCTTTTCTATTTATACATATAAAAATACTGACTTAGCTTACAAAGTTTAATATTTGCCCTAGTTCAAGCTGTTATTTCTAGGTGCATGTCTAATTTCATAATAAACAAACTTGCAGAGTGCAGAATTGCAGGCTGTTCACCGGGTCATTCGAGCACTGATTACATTACTGCTGACGCTTTGTTAAGCATTTTCCGTATGCAATATGTGTTTGTGACATACCCGCCTGATTAAATTAAAAGGATTAAAATTTATGTTTGGTTCCTAAACATTCTGCCGAGCGACGATGGGCCGGGATGGTGTGGCTGATTCTGTCTCTCCATCTTCCTCGTCTGGTGGCAGTGGTTGTAACCTGAAGCCTTCCGACGGGTCTGGTTTTGGCCGTGGCTGCGGACTCCTGTTCTTTCTCCAGTATTTCCATAATGTCCAGATGATACAACCTGATAACAAAATACAGATTGTAGTACCGGTGTTCACCATGATGGTATGTCGATGGTGCCAAAATTGATAGTCCTGATGTAACTGCAACTCATCTTCTTCGTCTTGTAGGCGTTGAAAATGATCGGACGGTAGCAACACAGGTTCCTCCATTTGCAATTGAGGGTGGCTGCTTGAATTCTGCAAAGTAGTGTTAATAATTACTTGCATTGGTTTGTTGAACCCAGCTACGACAGGAATAGTAGTGAATAGCTGAGTATGCAAAATAGTCCGTTTTGTGTATATAGTACAATCTGGGGATATTTGGATTATGCCAACATCTTGAATCTTCACATCTTCTCGATTCCCGCTGCATTGTACTGCTGCTGTTGTGGGTTGATTGGGAATAAATAACCATGTATTGGCGGCGTACAGTTTCTTCCATACCAGTGTCTTAACTGTAAACTGATGGACCAAACATTTGATCTTGTTCAATCGCTGATAGATCTCGTCGATGATGCAATTAGGATTGTCTTCAATACTTCGAACTGCGGATGGCCTGCATAGGTAAAGATGTTTTCCTATTGGCTCGATCTCCTTTAACTTGTCCTCTTGGATTTCAAAATAGGTTTGTTCATTGTAGTTGATAGCTAAGAACTCCATTGGCAAGTTCAGCGATGCGTAGGTTCCATTTCCCTTCTTTACTGGTATTGGAGTTGGTTTTATTAAGTTGTATTCCCGCTTCTCAGTTATGTGAAAATAACTGAAGATCTCGATTGATTCATTGTTGATGCTAACTTCCATCTTGTGCGTTGGTGTAGTAAGAATCTCTAGGTTTGCTGGAAGATTGACCATTGCATTAGTCATTATTCTGTCAAATTGTGACAATGGAATAAATTGCATGATGTCTGCCCTTTTAAATTTTACATTTAGAAGTTGTTTGTACTTCTCACCCATCTCTTGTAAGTAGTTGGTAGCCATCTGATATGATGTCAACACATGTATGTTTAGCTTGTTGTCGTCCGTCTTCTTGTACCAAGGTTCCATCTCATTGATTGCTAGCAACCCTTCATTGAGTTTTCTTCGAAAATTATCCAACTTCTGGGATATTCTGGCTTCAGTCTCATTTAGAGTTGCTGCAGTTGACAACATTATCCTTGTCTGATGATTAGATGTATGCATCAATTCTAGTTGATTTTTCTCCAATGATTCGATGTCATGGTAAACTTCATCGTTAACTCCAAACACTGAGGTGAGTAGCTGCCCTAGTACTCCTCGCTTGGTCCTGATATCTTGAGTATACATGCTTTTCATATTTCAGATGATCTGCCGTTGCTGCTTTCTCAGGTGATGATTTAATTCCTTGCAATGTGATTCTGCAGATAATACCAGTGCCTTGTCGCATAAGGTATCTATTTGTTGGATTGTCTTGTTTATATCTTCTTCATCTACTTGGATGCTGGGGATGTTCACTGCTACTTCGATCCTGAAGTTTCCCCTCGAGAGTTTTGCGTGGCCAAGTTCTTCAATGAATAGGCCAGGTGACGGATACTTTACTGTATACAACCCCTTGGTTGCCGAAATTATGGTGCATAACGTAAGTAAGAGTGTTATAGTTTTTGTTACTGTTGACACTCCACTACCCCTGCTTTGCTTTCTACTTCCTTCCTCTGCCTCCTGTCTTGGTAACGGAACGAGCTTGGTAATAGGACGCTTGAGAATTGTGTCTCCCTTTGTCTTAACGGTTGCAACTCTGACAATGCCATCTGTACCTGGATGCACTTCTGTCACTCTTGCTAAAGGCCATCGATTGGAAGGACTGTTTTCATCCTTTTGTAACACTAGATCCCCTACTTGCAAGTTCTCTTCCTTCGAAGTCCATTTCGTTCTGCGTTGTAACCCAGATAGGTATTCCTTAGACCATATTTTCCAAAAGTCGTTTTTCAATTTTTGAAGTAGTTTTCATCTTGTCAGTGTTTTTGAATGTACTTCTAATGGTGGTTCATTTGGTGTTATAAGTTCCCTTCTAATTAGAAAATGGCCAGGGGTCAACGCTACCACATCGTTAGGATCTGTGGTTAATGGGCAAAGTGGTCTCGAATTGAGACATGCCTCTATTTGGTACAGGAGGGTCCATAGTTCTTCAAACGTGAGGGTACTGTTCCCTACAATCCTTTTCATGTGATACTTTGTTGACTTCACCTCTGCTTCCCAGATTCCTCCGAAGTGGGGAGCTGCCGGTGGAATAAAGTGCCACTGGATTCCTTCGTGAGTAAGTTTTTCTTGAACGCTAGAGTCTCCTAGAGTTTTCTTGAAGTCCTTCTGCAGAACTCTATTTGCTCCTACAAATGTGGTTCCCGTTATCGTTATAGATATGAAGGCATGTTCCTCTTCTGGATGTAAATCTTCTGAAGGCTGCCAAAAAGGCGTTTGTTGTTAGATCACTGACAGCCTCCAAATGAACTGCTTTGGTAGCCAAACATACAAAGATGACAATATATCCTTTGTATGACTTATTCCCTCTTCCTTTTGCGGTTCTGATCTGTATCGGCCCTGCATAATCCAGTCCAGTGTGAGAAAATGGCAGGGACGGCGTTACTCTAGGCTCAGGTAAATTGCCCATGAGTTGCTGCAACGGTTGTTTTCTGAATGCAAAACATTTCATACAGGTGTGAATTTCTTTGCGTATTATTTTCTTCACATTGATGATCCAGAATTTTCTACGTATGTATGCTGCTGTAGCTTGACTTCCGCCATGTAGCAGTTTCTGATGGACGTCTCTCACTATTAGGTGGGCTAGATGACTATTATGGGGAATGAGAATAGGATGTTTCTCATTATATGGCAACATTGAATTTTGAAGTCGTCCTCCCACTCTAAGAGTTCCTTCATCATCGATGAATGGTCGTAATGGTGCCAAGGAACTTCTTGTGTGAACCGAGATGTTTTTCTTCAAGGTTTGAATCTCTGTTGTCCAGCTGCGTGCTTGCACTATACGGATGATTTGAATGAGGCCATTGTTGAGTTCTGCTGCCATAGGGTATTCGGTCGGAAACGGTTGTCTTCTGCATTTTTGAACAAACCTGTTACAGTATGCAGTGACCCGCAGTAACTTCTGCAGTGACGAATATTTGGATAAGATGTCCAATTCTTCTTTTGATGCGATAAACGCTTGGACTTGGTGAATTTTTGCCTCTTCTGTAGCTGTTATGGGAATAGTTGTTTCCGTAAGTGGCAAAGGATTAGTTCGTAACCATTGCGGCCATTCCACCACAATAGATGATGCTGTAGTTTGACAGGAGTGAGCCCTCGGGATACAGCGTCTGCTGGATTGTCCTCTGAGCGCACATGATGCCAATTTCCGCTGGGGGTTACTTCCAATATTTCTGTTACCCTGTTTGCAACAAATGTTTTCCATTTCTCCGGACCTGCTCTTATCCAGGGTAAGGTTATCATGGAATCTGACCACGCGAAGATGGAGATGCTGGGGATGTCCAGTGCACTAATAGCTTCCTTCAACATTTCTGCTGCTAACGATGCTGCACATAACTCCAGCCTTGGCAACGTTTTCTTCATCTTTATAGGTGCAACCTTTGACTTGGCTGTCAATAGACTTACTTGAATGCGTCCGTCTTGAGACATTACCCTGCTGTAAATTACAGCACCGTAAGCTTTTTCCGACGCATCACAGAATGCATGCAGCTCCATTTCCCGGATGCTGCTGTGGTACCCTAACCATCTTGGAATGGATATGCCTTCAACCAATGGTAACTCTTCTTGAAACTGCTTCCACTCGTTCATTATTTCTGTGACCACTGGTTGATCCCATGATTGCTGTTGTAACCAAAGTTGTTGAATTATTAATTTGTCTTTTATTACAATTGGCGCTAACCATCCTAATGGGTCAAACAAGCGAGATATTTCTGACAAGATTACCCTCTTTGTAGGATTTGCATCAGCTCGAAGACTGACTCGAAATTTAAATTCGTCTGCCTTTGGACTCCAGTGTACTCCCAAGGTTTTCCTTGTTTCTCCTTCGTCGATCTCGAGTAAGTTCTTGTCCTGTAAGTTATCTGGCAATTCTTCAACAAGAGCTGCGCTGTTGCTTGCCGATTTTCTGAGGGTAAACCCTCCATTTTTTAACATACTGATTAGACTTACTTGGAGATGCCTTGCTTCTTCTATGGAGTCAGTTCCCGACATTAAATCATCCACGTAGAAGTCCTTGGTTGCTACTTCTGCAGCTATTGGGTATGTTTGTCTTTCATCTTCAGCTAGCTGCAACAGGGTACGGATTGCCAGGTATGGTGCTGTTGTTGTTCCATAAGTTACAGTGGTAAGTTTAAACTCTTGAATAGGCTCGTCTGGAGAAAACCGCCATACTATCCTTTGGAGGTCCTGATCTCCTTCGGCTATCTTGATCTGACGATACATCTTTTCAACATCTGCTGAAAATACAAACTTGTGTTTCCTCCACCTTAGAAGAATTTGCTTCAAGTCTTGTTGCAATCTTGGTCCAGCAGTCATTAGCTGGTTTAAGCTGAGTCCAGTAGTGGTCTTCGCACTAGCATCAAAGACTACCCTTAACTTGGTGGTTGTGCTGTCTTCCTTTACTACCGCTTGATGAGGGATGAAGTAGGATTGTCGTATATTGGCTCCTGGTTGAACTCGTTTCATATGTCCCAGTTCTAAGTATTCCTTCATGATTGTTTTGTATTCTTTACCTAGAACTTTATTTTCTTCTAATCGCCTCTCTAGTTGAAGGAACCGTGCGATTGCCTTTTTTCTCGAATCCCCAAGCTTTTCTATTGGTTCCTTGAACGGAATTTTCACTGTATATGTACCATCAGAATTTCTCTGGTGGTTGCAGTTGTAGAATTCTTCGCATTTCTTGTCTTCGTTGGACATCATCTTTTCTGGTACAACTTCTTCAATTTCCCAAAATTTTGTGAGTTGTTCATCTTCTGCAGCACATGCGACCATGCTAAGAATTTTCCTTTCTTCTGATGGTGCTGTTGCATTCCCCGTGATGATCCATCCAAGTTCCGTGTTTTGCGCTAACAGGCCTCCGTTGAATTTTCGTACTCCTTCCACAATGATTTCCTTGTAGATGTCTGCTCCTAGGATAACGTCTATTGGTCCAGGTTTCTGAAATAGTGGATCAGCCAACACCATATTCTTACAGTCCTGAAGTTGATAGTTTTCGACTGGTTTTTCTGGAAGTGACTTGGTTAACTGTGGCAGTATCAGCATCTCACATGTGGTTGTGTAGTTGCTTGGAAATCGTGGACGTAGGTTTACAGTTAATCGTCCTCGGGCTGTACCTGCTCCTTTCTTGCCTAATCCAGAAATGTGCACTCTCACCTTTTCTTCTGGTAGACCCAGCGTTTGAGCTGCATCTCCTGTGATGAATGATGCCTGTGATCCGGAGTCTATCAGGGCTCTGAGATACTCCAAACTCCCTGAGGATGACTGGACCTTAATTAGGTCAGTTGCCAGCAAAACGTTGCGATGCTGTCCTCCTACTAGGCTTGCAACAATGTTTTCTTTCTCTTTGGTTGCTGTCGCACTGGAAGTCGCCGCCGTGGTCTTGGAAAGCTGCTGCTGCTGCTTACTAAAATCTTCGTGCAGAAGCCAATGATGCTTTTTGTTACATACCTTGCATTTCCCTGATCAAAAGTGTCTGGAGTTATATTTTCCTGTAGGCTTGAGGCAGTTAGAACAAAGTTTTTTATTCTTTATAACGTCCCAACGTTCGGATACTTTTAGATTGTTGAATTTTGGGCAGGATTTGATGCTGTGTGATCCTCCGCAGTGGAAGCACGATACGTCAGCAGTGTGGTACGTCTTCACTGCCCACCTATCCTGGTGACTTTCCTATGGTTTCCCAATTCCTTGTTTCTGGGTTCGAGCTTGCTCCGTCTTTGCACCGTCTTGTTTCTAAGAAATTCAGTAGCTGCTCGAATTTTTGCACCTCTCTTGGTGCCGTTAATGACTGCTCATATAGTCTATTGGTTTCCTTGTCCAATTTTCGTGTCACTATATGGCACATGATAGGCCCCCATGTGGTCGTTTCAAATCCTAAGTTCTCAATTGCTCTTAGGCATTCTGCAGTCGTGTCATGGAGTTTCTTGATCCCCTCTGCAGATTCGTTCGACAGGGTTGCCTGGTTGAATATGTCATCCAAATACTTCGCGAGTAGCAGCCTGGTGTTGTCGTATCTGTTCCTTATAATGAACCATGCAGACTCGTAATTGGCTTCAGTTGCCTCCAGGTGTTGCACTAACTTGCCGGCTTCCCCTCGTAACTGCGACTTCAAGTACTGCATTTTTTCCGCCTTCCTTAGTCGTGGGTTTTCATGAACAATTCTTCGGAAAATGTCATGAAAGCTAGGCCATGCTGCGTAGGTCCCTTCAAAAACTGGAATTTTGAGAGCAGGTAACACTATATTCGCATGGCTGTTTTTCTTGACACTTTGAACCTCTTCATCCTGGATGTGCTGGTACAGGAGCACAATTATTTCGTTGACCATCTTCTTGGTCTCGTGGAACTCCTTGTCGTCGTAGCTACCGTGGGATAATATCTCCTCGTTTAGAGCTCTGATGTCATCCCAATCATCCTTGATGTTCTTAATGTTGTATTCGTAATAGGTACCTTTTACTGCATTCCACATTCAACCTATTACAGACTTCCTGAATGTCGCTTTGGAGTGAATTTACCTTGATCTGTAGCCTTCTTATTCGGCTCTGTCCCTCCTTGTCAGCAACTGTAGTCGTGTCCTCTTTTGGCGCTACTGGCTGCTGTGAACTTTTACCTAGTGTGGCTAGATTTTCTACGCACTTGTCGAGCAGGGCAACCCCTTCATTGTAAACGTCTTTGGTTTGTTGAAAAAAATTGTTTTTAAAATAAGGGTGTTCTTCCTCGACTTCCTTCGCCAGGTCTGAATGGTTGGCCTCAAATTCTTCCCAAAGTTGTTTTAGGGTGGATCTGCGAGTGGTGATATATGCTGCATTTTTTCTTGATGGGCCATCCTTCTTCACGTTGATAATCTGCCTGCGAATGGATTCTGCTAAATCTTCTTGGGTTTTGAAAATCTCCCGTCGCTGCGCCATCGTAACGGTCTTGTTCGAAGAGGGCTGGTACGTTTAAGGGATTACTGGACCAAATGCTAGGGGCAGGAACGTTGAAAGGCTCGAAATATCAGATACTAGGGGCAGGAACGTTTTAATGGCTTGAAGGACCAAAATGTTCAGGGTGGAGCTTGTAGTGGACTGTATGAATTTATTTTGGACAAATTACAGGATATGTCTTAGGGGTGCAGGAATTAAAAAGGGTGCTACCCAACGGTCTCGTGCGGTCTCACACGAGATGATGTAACAAAAGACCTGGGGTCCGTTTGGGCAGCGTGAACACAGTGAAATAAGAGTTTAAACTGTATTAATTTAATGACTAGTTCTTTTCTATTTATACATATAAAAATACTGACTTAGCTTACAAAGTTTAATATTTGCCCTAGTTCAAGCTGTTATTTCTACGTGCGTGTCTAATTTCATAATAAACAAACTTGCATAGTGCAGAATTGCAGGCTGTTCACCGGGTCATTCGAGCACTGATTACGTTACTGCTGACGCTTTGTTAAGCATTTTCCGTATGCAATATGTGTTTGTGACATACACGCCTAATTAAATTAAAAGGATTAAAATTTATGTTTGGTTCCTAAACATACAAATTTCAGCCAATAACATGTGAATGACATCGATAATTTTGCACTAGTACAAAGTGTCGATACTTTTTTGCTTTTTTTGCAATAGTGCATATTGCCATTCTGGAATTTAAGAATTACTGTGCGTTTGTAGGTAAAATTATTTTTTCTAATTCTAAACTATTAACGTCAAAATAACTTTTCAGGAAATAGTATGTCGAATATCCTTTGTGTAAATCAAATTGCTTATTTTTTTCAATGCAGCCCCGGGCCACCGAATTTTGGGGGCCTCGAAAATATTCAAAGGTTATAATCTAGTGCGGTTTCTAATGATTTAGATCCCTTTGTACCCGTTGCATAAATGGGAATGGAGCCTCTAAAAAACATTAGCCCTGGGCCTCACATATTCTTAATCCGGCTTTGTTAACACTTACTACCTACACTTCATTCACTTTAGATATCAGTTGTCAAACATGATATTTGTTGGTATCAACGGCATGGCAATATGTATCATTTAAAATAAACAAAATATGACTTCCTAAAAGCTAGCGGCAACATTTGCCCTCAATCTTTTGTCACGATTATTGTAGACCTTTTGTTGGAAATACAAGAGTTAACAACGTACATTTCTGCAATCTAAGAAAACAAAGTTTTGTAGCCACAAATTATTTTTGTCATTGTTTTTCATAATATTCGCCCTTAAACATTTACGCATTCCATAACACCAATTGGTGCAGAACGATCTCACTTTTTGGGCTCCGTAAACGAGCTTTTTTACAGTGAGAATATAATTCATGTATCACGTGACGCAATTTCAACCAATGAGGGGCATGCAAATGCCTAGTTACACATTATCACAGCGGTAGTAATTTATTTTCGTAATTGTTTTTACGGGTGATCATGAATGGTTGTATTTTTTCTTAGGTTGGCACTGTTAATGTTGGTTACCCTGCTATCAATTTTAAATCTGTGTCAAATTCGACGTTAGCAGGTTAGGTTTTGTGTCAGTTTGTGTCAAAACTGACGGAAAATCTAACCTGCTAACCTCGAATTTGATATAGACTTAAAATTGACAGCAGGGTAACCAACATTAACAGTGCCAACCTAAGAACAAAAAGTAACTATTTGATATTTTGCATTTCATTCAATATATTCTCTTTCCAAATATAATTCGTGTAATGATTAATGATCGATAATCTTTTACTCGTTAAAACCGAAACAGCAAATTTAACTCGTGCTACGCACTCGTTAAATTTAGGTTCCGGTTTTAACTCGGAAAAAAATCATCGATAATAATCATTCCACTTGTTATATTACAACTGACTATATAATGACAGTGTGGCCATACAATTGTTGGCTGGTACTTTTGAATCCAATGTCAAAATCAGATTTTGCGAAAAACCATGGTGATGTAATAAAAAAATAGAATTTTTTTAACGGTGTAAGCGACATTTGGTAACAAAAAAATACTTAAGGCAAAATAAAATATGACAATTATTTGTTTGCTGAAGTGAAAGATTGTTATTCAAAATGACTAATCTCTGAAATACAATAAAATACCACAAAGGGGTTTAAATGTTGAAGAAATATGAGTCATACGGTCTCTTCAATTTATTACAATTAATGGAAATTGGAATATTCAAATCCAAAACACAAATGATATAACATCATTTGTAGAAATCTTCTCGGTAATTTAATATGCTTTATTAACATCTAAATTATATTAGATAGGTACATAAAAAATTAGCAGCTAGCAGTCATTCATAGATTGAATTAAAGACGCCGATACTCAGCAAGCGGTACGTCTGGGGCGCCATAGGACACTGACAGAGCCCATGCGTTGGAATTTGAAGCGGCAAGGACTGCCTCCAGAGGACATGGTCGTGTCCGCGGTGTCGCCACGACGGAGATGGCACCTGAATCCATGGAGGACATGTTGCGACGACTTATAAGGCAGGAGACGAGGGAGAAGGGGCCCCGTTGCTGGAGCTGCGGAGAGATGGGTTATCTTAGGGCTCACTGTTCGAAGAAAGGAGCCCGAGTGTCCGACGAGCCGTCGGAAAACTAATGCGGGTCGACAAAAAAAGGCGAGAGTCGACTCGTGATTGCCATGCCCCGAAGATTCCCATACATGTGTCGTCCGTGCAACACCAGCCTGATAGTATCTTCATTGATGGTAAAATAAATGGAAGAGTTCGGTCTCTGCTGTTGGATACTGCAACGACGAAGTCCATCGCCAGGTCCGACGTAATACGAGACGAGGGTCAGCTGCTGCCTACCAGGACACACCTTCGCACTGCCACGGGAGGCGCAGTGACCACACATGGGGAAATGGATTTGACATTGAAGATTGGGAATCAAACCCTCAAGCATCGGGTTCTGATTGCTGACATTGCGGACGAGTTCATCCTGGGAATGGATGTCCTGAATAAGTGTGGGTTCCCTTTAGACCTGGGACGCGGCGTGTTGCACGTGGGTGGGGAAGAGCTTTCCCTACACCCAAGAGAAGAGATCGCAGTACGAGTGGTATTGGCGGATGATGTTACTCTGCCTGGACGAACCGAGAGGGTCGTGGATGCATACCTGGATGGCGATCTCCTGGGCAACGTAATGCGCATGATTGAACCCGATTATGACAAGGAGCTCACTCACGGTATCCTGTTTGGGAAGACGTTGGTAAAGACTGGGCTTAAGGTCCCAGTAAGGATGATGAACGTCAACAGGGAACCGGCAACCGTCAGGAAAAAACACAACCCTAGGAAGATGCACACCGGTCTCCGCCGTTGTCAGAACGATTACTAGTGACAGTGGCAGCAAGGCGAAGGGCTGCCCAAAGGCATTAATGAACATCGTGATGTCTACTTCCAAGGGCTTGGGCCAACAAGAACGGAAGAAGATCGAAGATCTGGTGGCCCGGTACCAAGACGTTTTCGAGTGAGAAGATCATCCCGGCGGCCGTACCGACGTAGTTAAGCATAAAATAAATACGGGAGATGCTCAACCGATACGCCAACATCCAAGAAAGTTGCCCCTCCCCAAACGGGAAGAAGCTGAAAAGATAGTCCAGTATATACGAAACCAAGGGATCATCGAACCGTCCAACAGCCCGTGGGCCTCCCCTGTGGTGCTTGTCAAGAAGAAGGATGGCTCAACGAGGTTCTGTGTTGACTACCGACAGCTGAATTATGTGACCAAGAAGGCCAGCTACCCTCTGCCACGAACCAATGATACCCTGGACACGCTCTCCGGTTCTCAATGGTTCTCGACGCTAGACTTGAAGAGCGGTTATTGGCAAGTCGGAATGGAACCTGCGGACAGGGAGAAGAATGCATTTGCTATCGGAACTGGGCTCTGGCAGTTCTCCGTCATGCCGTTCGGTTTGTGCAATGCCTCCGCCACGTTTGAGCGGCTGATGGACACCGTCCTGAAGGGTCTATCTTGGCAGACCTGCCTGATGTACTTGGACGACATCATAGTGGTGGGTAAATCCTTCAACGAGCATCTGAAAAACCTGGAGGAAGTGTTCAGTAGACTGCGAGGTGCCAACCTGCGATTAAGTCCAAAGAAGTGCCACATCTTCCAGAAAGAGGTACAGTACTTGGGGCACGTCGTATCCCGCCAGGGAGTAGCAGTAGACCCGAGTAAGGTGAAGGCAGTGCAGGATTGGCCAATCCCGAAGGATAAGCATGAGCTGCGAAGCTTCCTGGGCCTCTGTACTTACTACCGACGGTTTGTGCTGAGCTTTTCAAACATTGCAAAACCGTTAACCCGTCTAACGGAAGAGGGACGACAGTTTGAATGTAGTGCTGAGTGCGCGGAAGCCTTCGAGACGCTCAAGACTGCCTTAACCAGTTCACCTGTACTTTGCTATCCACGTCAAGAAGGCCAGTTTATTCTCGACACTGACGCTAGCAATGTCGGAATCGGTGATGTTCTGTCCCAGGTCCAAGATGGGCAAGAGAAGGTTCTGGCATATTTCAGCAAGGTCCTGTCCAAACCAGAGCGGAACTATTGCGTAACCAGAAGGGAGCTTCTGGCAGTAGTCAAGTCCGTGGAGCATTTTTATAGATACCTGTATGGCAGAAGATTCTTGCTGAGGACCGACCATGCTGCTCTAAGATGGCTGCTGCAGTTCAAGAACCCTGAAGGACAGGTGGATAGGTGGATCGAGCGCCTACAAGAGTACGACTTTGAAATAAATCATAGAGCTGGCACAGCCCACCGCAATGCCGATGCGTTATCCAGGAGGCCCTGCTCTGCAGACTGCAGCCACTGTTCAAGACTGGAGAGTCGTGCGGTACCCATCAACCGTACCACTGTAGTCGACGACTCGTGGCAGCTAGACGAGTTGCAGAACAGCCAGGAGAACGACCCCGACTTAGGCACGGTTATAGTCTGGAAGCGAGATGGCCGTCGACCCACCTGACAGGAGGTATCCGCCACCAACCCAACGGTGAAGACCTATTGGGCGCAATGGGACTCCTTGCAGCTGGACAACAACGTCCTG
Source organism: Agriotes lineatus (assembly GCA_940337035.1). Classification (NCBI taxonomy): domain Eukaryota; kingdom Metazoa; phylum Arthropoda; class Insecta; order Coleoptera; family Elateridae; genus Agriotes; species Agriotes lineatus. Next base: position 57,915 of record CALNHX010007153.1, read on the forward strand.
ACCAGAATCCTGGAAGACGAGGACGGTAGGGCAACAAGATCGCAATTGATGGTTCCTCTGGACGGCACTTCGGATTGAAGAAGACGTTGCAGAAGGTCCGAGACCGGTTCTACTGGGCGAGCTGCAAAGATGATGTCCGAGAGTGGTGCCGGATGTGCGAAGCCTGTGCTACAGGAAACGGACCGGTTGGTAGAGGTAGAGCTCCGATGCAGCAGTACAACGTCGGTAGTACGTTCGAGAGGATAGCCATCGACATCGCTGGACCATTCCCCGAAACCGAATCGGGAAATAAATACATCCTGGTGTGCATGGACTACTTCAGCAAGTGGCCCGAAGCGTACGCCCTTCCGAATCAAGATGCCGGTACTGTCGCTGATGTTCTGGTAAAGGAGTACTTCAGCCGTTTTGGAGTCCCCCTGGAGATACATTCCGACCAGGGCCGGAATTTCGAGTCTGGACTGTTCCGGAATGTTTGCAAGCTACTGGGGATACAAAAGACCCGGACCACTGCCTTCCATTCTCAATCGGACGGCATGGTGGAAAGGATGAACCGAACCATGGGGAAACATCTGTCCAGGGTGGTTTCCAAGCATCAGCTTGACTGGGACCAGTACATTCACCTGTTCCTAATGGCCTACCGATCGGCAGTACAAGAGACAACCATATGCCCCCCATATGCCGGAACCAATGAGGAAGTGGAGGCTGTCACGGAGCAACCCCTGAGACAACTGGGGACCGGAGGAACCTCTTTCCAGGAGTTTATGGCCGCTTATGGGGGTACGAAGTCTGCGAAATTTGGAGTCACTACAGAGGTGCCGCGTGACCTGTTCGACACCCTGCGGCAGTATTCCCTGGCACACTGCGTTGCCCAAGACCTCCGGATGTCTAGGGGGATCGCCGCTGCCTTCCGGGAGAAGTTTGGCCGGTTAGACCAGCTGCGAGAGCAGGCACCTAAGGTTGGCAGAAATTTGCAGCTGAAGAAAGGCAACAGCTCCATTTATTACCTGGTGACGAAAAGGTTGTCGTACGAAAAACCTAGTTACCAGGAGCTCTGGTCTGCTCCTTTGGACCTTAAGGAGCAGATGGTGAAGAACGGCGAAACCCGGCTCCTCCTCCTCATTCCTTAGGCCCCTCGAAGGGGCATGGTGACATTATGGTCTGGCTACTCTATGGACTTGATAGTTTCTTTCCAGGACGCTCTATCCTGGGCCGAGTGGATGGCTTCGTGTAGTGTTTGACCTGTCAGTGCCTTGAGTTGGTCCTTCCATCGCATGGGCGATCTGCCTCTTGGTCTGGATCCCTCCATTCTGCCTTGGACTACTAAAGTTTCCATGTCATTGGTGCGTCTGTTAATGTGACCGAAATATCGCAAGTATGACTGGGCTATGGTTGTGCTTAGCCGTTGTTCGATCTGGAGTTCTTCCAAAACGGATTTGTTTGTTCGGTGGGCCGTCCAGGGTATGCGTAAGATCCGCCTATAGGCCCACATTTCAAAGGCATCGATTCTTTTCTTGTCTGCTTTCTTGATCGTCCACGTTTCAGCCGCGTAGGTTGCTATTGGAAATATTAATGCGTGCAATAGTCTTTTTTTGGTGTTCTTCGTTATGGCTGTGTCTTTCCATACTTTCGTGAGCTTTGTGACTGCTGTCCGTGCAATCGCTAGTCGCCTTCTGATTTCTGGTTCAGATTCCCCTGTGTTGGTTATTGTGGAGCCAAGATATTGGAATTGTTGCACAACTTCATAATTCGCTATATTGTGGATATGATGCTGGTTGTTGTTCCTTCTATCTATAATCATCACTTTGGTTTTAGTTTTATTTATCTCCAATCCATACGCTTTGCTGTGGTTGATTAGTCTGTTCATGATGGTCTGAAGTTCAGTCTCCGTCGGGGCTATGATAAGAGTGTCGTCGGCGTATCTTAGGTTGCTAATCCGACGTCCTCCGATGTTCACTCCTCCTTCCCATTCTTCTAGTACTGTCCGCATTATGTGCTCGGTATATATGTTAAATAGAAGAGGCGAGAGGATGCACCCTTGTCTAACTCCTGCTTTGGCTTTAAAAGGTTGTGAGTAGACATTGTTAACTCTGACTTTTGCATTATTTCTCTCATATAAATTTCTAATTAGTGCAACCAAGTGTGGGGGTGTGCCCATTTCGATTAATACTGTCCATAGCTTGCTCCACTCCACGGAGTCGAAAGCCTTGTGGTAGTCTACGAAGCATAAGTACATCTCGATATTTACTTCGCGAGCTTTTTCAATGAGTTGTCTTGTGTTCAATATTTGCTCTCGCGTGCCCTTGCCTGGGATGAATCCGGTCTGTTCCTCAGATATTTGAGGGAGGAGGTGTGACTTTAGTCGTTCATTTAATATTGTGAGCATTACCTTGCTGATGTGTGGTATGAGTGCAATTGTTCTGTAATTTTCACATTTCATCGGTGTTCCTTTCTTATATATGGGCACAAATATCGATTCGCACCATTCCTGTGGCCAGTTTCCTGTCCGCCAAACTTTTTCACATAATTTGTGTATTATGTTGATGCCGATTTCTCCCATTGCTTTTATGGTCTCTGCTGTTATTCCATCTATCCCGGGAGCTTTTCGATTGCTGATCTTCTGTATCGCTCTTTCTACTTCTGATCTTAGGATATTCGGCTCATGCTCATATTGCTGGAGTTCTTGTGTTGTTATATGGTCGTGAGTATCATTGAACAGGTTGCAGCAGTACTGTCTCCATGCTTCCGCTATTCCCTCTGCCGTTCTTACTGAGTTACCATTTTCGTCCTGTATAACCTGCGTGTTTGGTTTGAACTCGCGTGTGAGATATTTTATTTTCTTGTGTAGGTCGTGTGGCTCATGACGTGTTGCATGTTTCTGTATTTCATTACATAGTTCATGTATATGGTTGTTCTTGTCTCTTCTGCATAAGTGTTTAATGCTTAGGTTTAGTTGTTTCATTTTTATTTCTTTTTCATTTTTCGGTAGGTTTGCTTTGCCGACTTCTCTTCTGTCTTCTATTCTCTGGATTGTTTCGTTTGACATCCAGTGCTTTTGTTTGATTTTTCTTTCCTCAGGGCTACATGTCTCTATCGCCTTTATGATCCATGTCTTCATTTCTTGCCATATTTCATCTGGTTCCCTTGAGGTGTCAGGTTCCTTGTGTGATCGTAATCCTTGTATCAGTCTCTCTTTGTCGGGTGCTTCTAGTTTCTTTATTTTGTCATTTCTTTTAGTCGTGTGTAATTTTATTTTGACATTAGCTCGTAAAAGTTTATGATCTGATCCGCATTGTGCTCCTGGTTTTGCCTTCACGGTAGTGATCGACGTCCTCCATCTCGCTCTTATTAAGACGTAGTCGATTTGATTTTTGTATTTTTTGTTTGGGGCAATCCAGGTGGACAGTCTTCGTGGATGTTGTTCGAATACCGTGTTCATTATGGTGAGGTCACTGTCAGTAGCAAACTGTATAAGTCGTTCTCCTCTTTCGTTACGCTTTCCAAGCCCGTACTTTCCTATATTCCTTCTTAAGTGGTTATCGTTTTGTGTGTTGAAACCCGGCTAGCGGTGCCGAAATTAGGATGCGGCCTGGATTCGTTGAACTGGAGGGTCGTACGCAGCATGCTGGAAGTAGTCTTCGACCGGACCGGCATCCAGATCGAGGTCTGCTGTTGCAGCCCATTGCGAAGCATTGAGCCCACGGTGGACTGCTACTTCTTCAGCCAGTCCGTGTGCAAGAAGGGCACCGCCTGCAAATACCGCCATCAAACCCCCAGAAGAGCGAGTGACAGGCATCCGCGCAACTCGTTCTGGGACAGAACGACCTAAGGCGGGGGCAGTCTAACGACCTTGCAATCGGGCCGATGCAGACGCGTGAGTCAGCGGCCGAATAGTCCGGAAGCAACCTTGGGGCCAGCTGCAGACGCATGACGTCAGCGACCTTGCTGACTAACACGCGAATGCGTCATGCATTTGTCGGAACATACGAGCGAAGTCTGGATTGTTCTAGAAGGAAATTATTCGGATATATAAATACGCGCCGCAGGAATCAGAAATCAGTTCTCATCAGTTCGAATTCGGCAGCGAAGCGCGTAGAGCTCCCATACAAATGAACCGTGTGTATAACCCTAGTGAAATAAATAACAGATAAATAACCATATAAATAGTTAGTGTTTAAGTCGTAAATAGCCAAATAAATAATTCATGTTTAATCCAGCGCATATAAATAAATAAATGCTTCGTTGTTAGAAATAGTGCCTGTAGTTCGTTAGTTTAAGTAATTTGTGTTCGGCCTTGTTAATTCGTGTGTTTGTAAATAATAATAATTAATAGTTGTAAATAAATATTTAATACAAGAAGCGTCGTATAATTTTTAATTAACCCGAACGTAAAAACGTAGCAACATTTACTTGACAATGACAGTTCAGTCCAATATACTTTAACATTATTATACTAGTACAATAAAGTATTACTTTATGTATTCAAAACTGTTTCATAAATAATGACTTTATGGTGCAGTCGAACATAGTAGCTATTTATATAACAAGGACATAATTTAGGACTTCATTTGACGAGTCTCTTTTATAGCAGAGCGAGTTTTGTGAGAAAGGTCAATAAAGAAGACGAGTCTCTAACGTTGTATACGAGTTGTATACCAAGCTTTATGTTCGACTGCCAAAATCGAAAAGAATCGTGATTACAAATGTGACGACTATTCTGTGACAGAAAACAATTGACATTAGAATGCCTTGATGGATATTGACAAGCATCTATTTAGACATTGACAAGCATATATTTTGCCAGTAACAGCTGGCGTAAAGCTAGTTTATAGTACTAGTAAAATAAAATACACTTTATTTTACGAATACTATAAAAGCTACTTTATTGCCGCCGAATTATGTCATATACCTACAGTACTTTATAATACAGTCGTACCTACATAAAAATAATTATTCCAACTGATTTGCTTTCAAGATGCTGTGATACACGTTATGCGTTTGGTAGTACTGAAATGTGTTGCTGGCGGCACTGTCAATCTATGTCAATTTTGAGGTTAGAATCTGCGTCAATTTGTGTCAGAATGACGCAAAACCTAACCTACTAACCTCGAATTTGACATAGACTGAGGCTTCCACCAACAATACACTGCAAATTGCAAAACGTATAACACGAATCACAAGCGTTAAGTGTTACCGGCCTAGGCTATAAACAGGTACGTACAGTTGTCGCCGATAGATCTAACTGGTAGTGATAGTGAATGAACAGTTACCAAGTTCAATATAATTTGTAGACAGGGCACGTGCGATATCAAAGGATAAATTTAAAAAAATACAACATAATTCAACTACCTAACAATGTACTTTAGTGAATAGTGATGTAACGTTGAGAATGTATTAATTCACCATGTCATGAATAGCACCATATGCTGAACTGGCAATAATAGTAATTTACGATACAAGTGCGTAAAGCTACTCTTCAGGCACAAGTGGGGTAGAGTTAAAACGCGAGTGAGCGAGCGTTTTAAGCCCCGCGAGTGACTAAAGATGCTTTACGCATGTATATCGTACAATATTTTATCTAAAACATAGAATTTAGAAAACACGGTAGATATAACAAAAAATTAAATGTAAATTAGGATTACCAGTCAACGGGCCGTAATTTTGCATGTTTTAAAAATTTTAAAACACGCTGGTACTAACAACGTGCCTAATGAAATCTTTTAGACACGTTACTACTGGCGACGTAAACTAATGAAAACGTGTTATTAAACAGTCGTTTTACAAACTTCAAACTGCCAACTAAAAGGCAATTATACGCACTATCGTAGATAAAATATTTTTTCTACTCTGAAACAATTTTTTGGCTTCGCCTAATTGTTTCGCCAGTTATCCAATTATTTCAGGCCTAATCTGTATATTTTTATTTGAATTATAAACCCTTTGCTTTCAAATTCGTAAATTTTCCAAAGCAGCTTATTTTGTACCTGTATCGAGTTCCTTTAGTTTCGCGATGCCCTCTCGACCCGCGATATCTCTTATCACAGTGCAAGCTTTCTTTTGTGCACGAAATTTTCGTCCGAGGCACTTGCTGTCTTAACCTAAGCCCGCCGTCATCGGCGCGGCTAAGGCTTGATTTTAATTAAGTCAAATTACGTGCGCTCAACCAATTCCTATCAGCTTTGTGTTCCTAAGGGCTGATTATGATCAGGTACGATGGCGCTTTTCTGTTTTGTTATTCGCATAGTAATTACATTTTTTCTTAGCTCTTTATTACCAGTTTCAATCACGAGTTTATCTCGGAGGCCAAGGCGCTAGCCTTATCGCATTTTCGACACCTGCTGACGCTCTACTTTGTAATATCTGACCCTTCTCATAAGGGTTGTTAAACTCTACGCTCGTCGGGTAGCTCAAAGTCGTAGGGGGTTCCCCTCAGATATATGATAATTTAGCATACAAAAACACCATCGGAATACATTTAAACAGTTTACTATGTTTACCTACGATACATTTCAGTAATAGATATTTCCAAAGTTCATTTACACAAGAAATAACAATAAACCCGTGTGGACTGCTGGAGCTGATAGCCGGCGTCCTTATCTGCACGGAGCACCAGGCGTTGCACGTGCGGTTGATAATGGTCCTTGCGCAGTAGCTGGAATCAAAACAGAGTTAAACGGTCTGCTAATTATACAGTAAATCATATCACGGCTCTAGAGATTTTACTGATAGTGCAGGGGGTGAAGCCCGCCTCTAAATTCATTTAGGGGTGTCCGGAGACGGTTAAGCTAGAAAGGCCGCATTGCGTTAACAAATATGATTTTAATTTCGTCCGAGCGCCGACCAAATATTGCCGCTTTTCCTCCAAAGCGGGCCGGGGAAATCTCGCGCTCTCGGACTATATTACGACGGACAAATTTAAATTACAACGACTGCTAACTTTGAGCACGGACGGTTTCAAATATGAATCAAAATACAAGTCTAAAGCTTGAGTGCGGGCTGTTTTGATTACGTCTGGAGATTATAATGAATGCTAGTTTAAAGTTCAGGTGCGGATTATTTCAATGCTGAATTGAAATTAACAGGAATACAAATTTACAGGTCGGATGCGGGTTATTTTAATTAGGGCCGTATATTTCGGCTGGGGAGAATTGATGACATCTAGATATTCATTTTGGCAAGCCACTAGGTCAAACCACGATAAACAGAGGACAGTCAGGCGGGTTTTCACCACTGAGTCGAATTCTGCTTAGTGGCGACTGCGAGATGTTTCCCAAAATAATTCACTAGGTCAAATCTACTCTCGGGGAAGTTAACTAATTAATAAGTTATTGACATCCAGGCGGATTTGCACCACTGGGTTGAAACAACTTATTATCTAGCTTGCTAAGTTCGGTCGGGCGGAATCTCCTGAAGAGAGCTGGTGCTAGCAGGAAAAATCTCCCTTTAGTCGAACGGGACGGTCAGGATAGGGGATCTGGGACTGGGGAAATCGGTATGGAAGGTCTCGGAGTCGGAAGGGAAAGTCTCGTGGAATCTCTTGGCGATTGAACGGTGCAGCTCCTTTTATGAGCCCTAGAAAAGTTCTCAAGTGGGGGATAGCGAGTGGGGATAGCGGCTCACGACTCGACTCGGTACTTCCTTGTTATCTCTGGACGTGACGTCGGTCCCTGCGCGCTTATCATTACGGGCAAAATATAACTTGAAATAACGCGAAACTGGGCGATGCGTAAATTAAACACATTTTTATTGTGTAATAATAATTTACGCGGAGGCTAGCGTTACATATGCCGGTCCCTTCGGAGGAAACGGGAGCTCAGTGGGCAACTTCTTCAACGAGGCTCTCAAAACAATACAGAAATCACCTGGAGGTCTGGTGGTTATTCGGACGGGACACAGAAAACATTCTAACTGGGAAACGCGAGGGTACTAGAATTTTAGCGGGCGTTTTTTCAGGAGTTCCATACAGGATGAGTAAAAATGTTTACTCTAAATTCTGGCCTAGCTGAACACAGAGGTTGCGGTTTCAACGTGTATTCGAGATATTTCTGCGGAGAAAAACACATTCCGGAAGCATTTAAATATGTGAAAGCATACAGGTTGCAGGATAACCTTCTTTCACAGAAACTATTTCACTAGGAAAATTGTAAAAGCTGCGGGAACCAGTATACAATCTCTAGGAAAAGGTGCACAGCATTTCATTTACAGGGGCTGGTACAGAAAAGAAAAATGCGGCTTCCTTTCTACATTTTCTCCTCCAAGCTTCGATAATGAATCTACAAACTTTTGCTATTAGCCGGGTTTACGGTGGCAAAAGTACGCTTCAGGAGGAAACTACAATAACATCGATCGCACTTTTAAAATCAATCGCCCAGGACAGGGGAATTCATCTGAAATACTCCCTCACGCTTATCGGGATTAAGCGAAGAGTTTCGTAGTATCCCTCGCACTTTTACTCGTGCATTCATTCTAAGAGTTTCAAACTCACGGAGTGGGTGTCGTCGCGGTATCGACCTACACTCACACAAGACTAGGACTCTCTGGAGCGCTTTCTACACTACGCTCTGGGAACGGTTGCATTAGTCGCGGTGTCGACCTACATTCCATTCATACCGGGATCTTTTAAGCTTGAAAAAAAAACATCTAGGCTGCAGGATAGCCTATTTCATACATTCTCACACAATTTATTGGATAGCAAGGCAAATTGTAGAGGCTGCTGGGACCAGCATACAATTTCTAAGAAAAAAACGGTGCACAGGATCTCTGGGGCGCATTCTAAACTACGCTCTCTGGAAATATAAGTGTGAAAAATATCTAGGTTGCCGGGTAACCTTTCACACATAATTGAATCGCAAGGCAAATTGTAGAGGCTGCGGGGACCAGCATACAATTTCTAAAAAAAAAACGGTGCACAGTATTCTGGTAAACACATTCTCGCCTTCGAGCTTCGACTATTCGTCTACAATCTCCTGTCATTATCCGGTTTTACGGTGGCAGGGAGCACGCTCCAAAAGGGAATAACAGGGGTAACATTTAGCATTGGCACTACTAACCGGGGCGGCATTCATTCCAACTTTCAAGCATTCCATTTCCAGGTGCCTAGGTGCTTGCATACGGATACCTGCGAGATTTCTACGGACGAGACATCCGGATTGTCTCGGACGGACTGCGGACTACGGATCCTACAGACGGGACATCGGGATTGTCTCGGACGGACTGCGGACTACGGATTTCTTCTGGAATTCTTCTGGCATTGCAGAAGACGGTACTACGCGGGCGGTCCGTAGTATTGTCGGGGATTTAGCTAAGGCACCTCGGGGACGCAAAATCCCGTACCAGCAGTGAAGCCGCTGGTCCTTGAGGGTTGCAGAACGACTTTCTGGACTAGACAGGATCTAGACAGGATTTTATCTGGAGAGGACAGGAGCTGGACGGGTATCTGGGAGTTCTAGACTGGGACATCTCGGTTTCTGGGCTCTGGTAGATTTCTCTGGGCGGCTAGGCTGTAACAGGTTTTGTGCATTATTTAAATCACAACAAAATTTACTAGTTATCGGTATTTTACAGAGTTTATCGGTCTCGGGCGCCATCTGGACACAGGAGCTGCATGTGCATGTTTGCTAAACTATGTATATATCTGAGTTCAGGTTCCTGCTCGGACACGCCATTGTAATATCTGACCCTTCTCATAAGGGTTGTTAAACTCTACGTTCGTCGGGTAGCTCAAAGTCGTAGGGGGTTCCCCTCAGATATATGATAATTTAGCATACAAAAACACCATCGGAATACATTTAAACAGTTTACTATGTTTACCTACGATACATTTCAGTAATAGATATTTCCAAAGTTCATTTACACAAGAAATAACAATAAACCCGTGTGGACTGCTGGAGCTGATAGCCGGCGTCCTTATCTGCACGGAGCACCAGGCGTTGCACGTGCGGTTGATAATGGTCCTTGCGCAGTAGCTGGAATCAAAACAGAGTTAAACGGTCTGCTAATTATACAGTAAATCATATCACGGCTCTAGAGATTTTACTGATAGTGCAGGGGGTGAAGCCCGCCTCTAAATTCATTTAGGGGTGTCCGGAGACGGTTAAGCTAGAAAGGCCGCATTGCGTTAACAAATATGATTTTAATTTCAGAGTCCGAGCGCCGACCAAATATTGCCGCTTTTCCTCCAAAGCGGGCCGGGGAAATCTCGCGCTCTCGGACTATATTACGACGGGCAAATTTAAATTACAACGACTGCTAACTTTGAGCACGGACGGTTTCAAATATGAATCAAAATACAAGTCTAAAGCTTGAGTGCGGGCTGTTTTGATTACGTCTGGAGATTATAATGAATGCTAGTTTAAAGTTCAGGTGCGGATTATTTCAATGCTGAATTGAAATTAACAGGAATACAAATTTACAGGTCGGATGCGGGTTATTTTAATTAGGGCCGTATATTTCGGCTGGGGAGAATTGATGACATCTAGATATTCATTTTGGCAAGCCACTAGGTCAAACCACGATAAACAGAGGACAGTCAGGCGGGTTTTCACCACTGAGTCGAATTCTGCTTAGTGGCGACTGCGAGATGTTTCCCAAAATAATTCACTAGGTCAAATCTACTCTCGGGGAAGTTAACTAATTAATAAGTTATTGACATCCAGGCGGATTTGCACCACTGGGTTGAAACAACTTATTATCTAGCTTGCTAAGTTCGGTCGGGCGGAATCTCCTGAAGAGAGCTGGTGCTAGCAGGAAAAATCTCCCTTTAGTCGAACGGGACGGTCAGGATAGGGGATCTGGGACTGGGGAAATCGGTATGGAAGGTCTCGGAGTCGGAAGGGAAAGTCTCGTGGAATCTCTTGGCGATTGAACGGTGCAGCTCCTTTTATGAGCCCTAGAAAAGTTCTCAAGTGGGGGATAGCGAGTGGGGATAGCGGCTCACGACTCGACTCGGTACTTCCTTGTTATCTCTGGACGTGACGTCGGTCCCTGCGCGCTTATCATTACGGGCAAAATATAACTTGAAATAACGCGAAACTGGGCGATGCGTAAATTAAACACATTTTTATTGTGTAATAATAATTTACGCGGAGGCTAGCGTAACAACTTTTGCTGCCTTTTGAGGATGCTCCCGCAGCAATTTTCGGCGCATCCACGGCGTTCACGTCCAGCTTATCGCATTTTCGACACCTGCTGGCGCTCTGCTTTTGCTGCCTTTTGAGGATGCTTGCGCAGCAATTTTCGGCGCATCCACGGCGTTCACGTCCAGCTTATGTTTCGAGGTTAATTAGGGCCATCGCGGTGAGTAAAAGAGTTTTCAGAGCTGCCGTGGTGTATAAACTGTAGAGGAGTTGATCTGCGATTTTTACTACCATTGCTTAATTTTATTAAATCGCAGGTCGGCTTTTTTATTGTTTCAACTCCTGTAACTAAAATGGCATTTAACATACTAACATACACGTCGCTAAGTGACTTTTTAATCATGCCTTTATAACCTGTGATTAAAGAGCCTCTTAGTCACGAGCTGAAGTTGACAACGACGTTTTAGTCATGGGGTGAAGTTAGGTTCAAACAGGATTTGCTTTATTAGCCACAGCCAAAACTAAATCAAGTTAGGTTTTAACAGTCAACTTTGACAATTGTCAAGCATAATTCAACCTAACATAATATTCAAAATCTGAATAAAGTAATATGATGTTACTTATATTGTCTAAATTTGTGGTCGTAGAAAAAGTATAGTATGTAACACATTATATAAACTCGTCTAGACACTCGTTTATTAAACTCTTGCTGCGCTACGCTCGCTCGTTCCTAAAAAAACTCGTGACTAAAGTGACGTTTATTAAACTTGTTACATAATATACTATTAAAAAAGGGGTTACCAATAAAACTGGGTATACACCTAAATAGATCCAATGGCGAACTTTTTATATTTTGGTATTGTTTAATCGGTTCCTATGATCTTAAATTGCAGTTACCTGCAACTTTGTTATTGTATTATGTTCTGTTATATTAAGTGTTTTATTTTAGTATTTTTTCTACGACCACTACTAAAAGTAGGCCATTTAGTTCTAGATTTTTTCACTAAAAGTGGCGTTTTATAATTTAGCGTGTTTAAAATAAGATCAGCTGTCTATTTTTAGCCCATGTGCTAAAAGTGAAGTGAGGTTATAAAACTACAATTTCGAACTGGAAGTGAGGTTGTAAAGTTATTCTAGTTACTTCTTGCGTTATAGGCAAAGTGTTTTTTAAACAATTAAAGCGTTATGTAATGAATAAAGTCAGATGTGTACTATTATAATTACCTTTGATAACCGACTTTGACAGTAGGTACTGTCTCTACAAACATTCACGTGCGTGTCGAGTCCGTCCCTTTATTATGACATAAATTATAACTGTCATAAATGCAAACCTTTGTTAAATCGACATTTATGGATTAATAATAGAAAATTTAAGGTCGTAGAAAAAATATTGTATGCAAACTCGTGCTAAAAGTGTTATTGCACTCGACATGTTTCGTGTCTCGTGCATAAACATCAACTTTTAGCACTTTATGCATAAATAGCTATTACCTATATTAAACAGGGAGGCAATTGCTCTTATCTGCATTCCTCTCATTAGCGTATCACCAATTTCTACTTTTTTGAAATCATTCAAATGACGGTGCATGTTTAGTTGATTTTTAACGTTCAATGACAGCGGAAAATGTGACAGTTTGAATGCACAGGTCAAAGGCTACCTACCAAGATAAATTTAGTTTACATTGGGAAAAAATATGAGTACCCGATTTTTTTCCGACAACCGTACCTACTGGACTCGTTGCTAAGCTGATAGACCACAAAACAGTAACTAAGATAGACTAAGCTATTAGGCCAGTATACAAAAAACTCAAAGTCATGCATGTGCCTATGGCCACACAAGGGTTACTAAATTTATAAACACTCTGTATTAAGGCCATTAGTATAAAATAAGAACTAAAGGTGTCGCTACATACTTTATGACAAATTTTTCCATTCTAGAAATGTCAAATTCTAGAACAACTTAAATCACAACAAAGATAAAACGTAGAAAAATATCAAAATTTAGTTGTACAAAATTAAAAATATTGCTCATTTAAGATGGACTATTACAATCGTTTAAAAAGTTTTCTGGGCTTGCCGTATAATGCTAATGACCGCAACATACATGGCAACAGGTATATTACTTTATCGAGTGTAAAACGCAATACCTTATTTTACTTTTTCAGTACCCCCATTACAAAATCTGATACTGGGCAGGATAACACGTAAGTAGTTACGCCAGTGAAAACATAGTAACAAATAATCCAAATTCAATAGAAGCGAACCGGAAGATCACCGTGCAGATGAATATGAAAGGTTTGGATTTAACATTTTCTCACATCCTTTGGAGATGCATAGATATTTTGAACATCAAATGAATGAGATCATGAAGAGTTTTGGAATGTTCCATAATGGTGAATCGTTTTTTGGTAACACTGGGGAATCGCTTTTTGGAAAATTTGGTGAACCGTTTTTTGGTGATAATTCATTCAACTATGGTGAATTTTGCTAAAGTTTAAACATAGCATTTGATTGTGTGTTACTGTTTTTTTGTAGATCCTTCCCAATTTCCTCAATTAGAAGACTACCACAAAGAAAATGATCAAAAATCTGGTACTTTACGAGACCAGTATTTAAAACCAGGTTACGAACATCCAAAGCCATCTGATCAGGTTAAAACAGACGTAGACATTGATGGACGGTAAGAGCTATACCCTATAATTAAAGCAATTTCTAGCATATTTATTTTTTAGGTTTGATATGGGCGATTTAGATACAGTTCTAAGAGGTAAACGTACAGAGACACAACCACGAACTTTTGTATTTGGGCAAAGTGTAATAAGTAAAACTGTCCGCAATGCAGATGGTGTAAGTTTTTTAGTTTTAAACGATGACCTACTTTGAATGTTTATCTTTAGACTATGGAAACTCAAAGAACTATGACAGATCAGCATGGTAATCAAGAGGTAACAATTACTCGCAGGCAGGGAAATAAAGAATACACTAGAACAACACGCACTGGTAAAGATGGCCATCAGAAAATAACTGAAAATTTTGTTAATATCGATGAGAAAGACAAAAACGCACTTTTAGGACATACAAGACTGCAAGATGGACCAGTTAATGAAAGCTTACCGCCGAATTGGTTTCCGTTTGATAAATTTTTTAAATGAAAGCATATGTAGACAATGTGCTCTAGTTAATAGATTTATTTATCAAGTTAAAGTTGTAATTTCACAGTCACTTGTTACTATTTGATTAAGGAATAGCATTCTTTCTATGTAAAAAAATCGCAAATTGTTTTTAACGTATACCAATAAAAAATAGTATAATACCAAAAAGTACTTATTTGGATTATGGCACCATTTAAATTTAATTTAAAGAATATTTGGTATTGATTGAATATGTAGTTTCATCAGTATGGGAAATGGAATAATAAACTAAAAGTTTTCCCAAGATCATTGAAATCGGTAAATAGTAAACTAAATGAGGAATATTCTAACTTCTGAATATTAATGAATATACGAATTAAGTAGTTAAAGATGGAAATGTGGCCAATGTGATATTTATTATAAATTCTGTTAAAATAAAATCTGTATAAAAATTAACAAATGTTTTATATGTTCTCTGAATGATGGCATTTTTGACGGTGGTCTATTGTGATATGTTTTATCGGACTTTTTTCCACTGACTTGAGTGTTTATCACACAAGGTTTCGGGAGTTTCTGATCTACTCTCATCCTCAGGACTAACTCATTCACCTGAGGATGGGAGTAGATCAGAAACTCCCGAAAAGTGTGATAAACACTAGAGACAGTTTATATGCGCAGGGTCTGGCAACGATGCGGGAGTGGAAGATATTTCTAAAGCTTGAGAGTTACAAAAATTTGCTTACATGAAAGTTTTAAGATACAAAGGCGGTTTACATTGGTTCAAGAAAGTATGGCAAATCAAACTTTTTTTTTAAATAGAATAATCTACATTTAGGTTGCTTGGAAGTTTTGCGCTGAAATGTTAAATCATTGTAATATTAAGTTATATAGCTTTAATGTTAACTGTCTTGGAGGTATTAACGATTTTATACAAAAAAATACTGAGCTTCAGGTGGCTCCTGTAACAGAAAACAATTGAATGAAAAAACATTATCAATAGAAACTAATGTTTATTATGTAAAACTAAAAATATACTATGCATGATAATTCTGATCTCGCAGGTTGGGAAACAAGAGGTTATATTATTTGTATACTTACTATTCATTTATAGATGAACTTTCTATGTCTATTACAATGGTCTTATATGCAAAGCTTCGTTACGTTAATTCTAGTGGATTGATTATTATAACAAAATGAATACCATATGTTTAACATTACAAAGTGTTACCAATATCTCAAGCATACAAGTAATGCTAAACAAAAATTTACTATTCTGTGATTGGTACTATTTGCATTAGAGATACTTACTTTGGATTGACATAGATGCGCCGATCAACAAGTAAATAAAAAATGTGTTGTGATTTTTTGCAATAAATTGGTATATTTAGAAGATCCTTCAAAGCAGCAAGTGTCTACCATAACTTCCTTTTGCAACTGTGAGTAGTACAGTTGCGGCCAAAAAAAAATGGGACAGTTAGGTCTATTTTCGCGATTATTCCACCTTTCGTTGCTGCATTTATATGCGGCATACTAATTTGTCGTATTTTTTCTAATTTGGAATTGTTTGGTAGATGTTAAACATTCAATGTTGCAATATGACAATAAAACAAATTCAAGCAGCTAGAATAAGACAAAAATCTGTTATAAGAGTTGTCCCATTTTTTATTGGCCGCAACTGTACCTATGCATAATCCGGTAATTTTCATTTTCACATGCCAGTATGTAGCGACTTAGGAATCCTTGCTATTACAGACAAAACGATTAGTGGTACTGTTACTTTTTCCGTTCTGTGCAGATCTTGTACCTATTTACACTGCTTGAAACAATTAAGGGATATTTCATACCACTTGAAATATAAAAACAATTGCAGATGTTATCTTAACCAGTGGTTTTTTTTTTAAATATTGTATTTATAATAGTATATTATGATACTAGTGTATAAGTATGCCTTTAAAGCAAGTGCGACGAGTTTAAGAGCACGACGCAAAGCAGAGTGCTTTTAACGTCCCTACTGCTGTAATGGCACTTATACACGTGTATCATACGCTATTTTTTCTACAATCGTAACAGAAATATAAAAACTTAGTTCGGTAACACTTTTTCCGTCACATTGTGTTAGATATTCTAGGTTATGTCGACATTCAAACTTAGGGCAAAGCGTATTTAAATATGCAACATGCTCAAAGACCTAATTCGGACGTTAATATTAAGTGGCCGGTTGCAGAAAGCAACGTTAAGTCTGGTGTTAGCTAACGCGACGTCAAAGTGAACAAAAACTAATCAAATCTCAAATGTTTATGTTAACTAATACATTATAATAATAATAATAATAATAATAATACTGGTTTATTTAAAACGTTTGGGTATACATTTTCAATTACATATAAAGGAACTACTGCAGTGCTTATATTCTAGTTTCCTAATACAAAATTTGGGTTCATTCCCGCTTTAAAATAAACAATGTGAGCCTACACACTAAAGCGAAGCTTGTGTGCGTGTTTTAGGCAAGTCTTAACCTAAGGATCTGAAAACCTTAATTCTAATGTATTGCAACTTATTAACTAACTAGTGAGTCACCCGAACTACGTTTCGGTTCGCAAAATTAAGAAAGATTCATCAATATAACTTAAAAAAAAAGGATGCATCGGCGGGATCGAACCCGGGGCCACCCGCGTGATAGGCCAGCACCCTACCGCAGGACCACCTCTCTTGTTTGAATAATGCGCGCACCCGAGCTAATAGCACACGGCGTAAGGCGCTCCGCCCTGCTGCCTAGAGGTGTTAATTAAATCAAAACTTTATCGTACTTTTTTTGTAAATAAAAACCGGCCTACGATCTAAATCTAAAAATTAGCAAACTTTTAAGCCATCGTACAACTTGATCGGGCCAGTATCTTCGGAGGAGATAGCGAACAAACATAGACGCAAACACGCAAACATACAAAGAGAGCACCGATTTTATGTTATAGATGGTAACTTAATTTACGTCCTTATATTTAAATTATTGCATTTAATTTCCTATTTTGTGTGTACCAAGGTCAGCTCTATGATTTTAACTAAGTGTCTGACATATGGCTTTATATATAAATTTTCGATATTAATGTTGAAGTAGCGGTAATTTTTTTCCGCCATCCACTTTTTACTTCCTTTTACTACTATAAAGGAAGTATTGGATTCACCCCAAAAATTCGAAATTGAGTTTTCAACAGATCTTCACGTTTTAGAGTCCCCTGATCCCAAAAAACATATTTTTTTTCATTGGTCTGTCTGTCTGTCTGTCTGTCTGTCTGTGTGTCTGTCTGTGTGTCTGTGAACAGAATATCTCAAAAACGAAAAGAGGTATGGCATTGAAACTTCATATATAAGTTTTGTGTACTATGTAGATGAGACAGCAAGCTTTTGAAGAAAATCGCATAACCGGAAGTAGGTGTTTACTCTTGTGATTTTTCAGTTTTTTTCGATTTTTTCAAAAACGGCTCTAACGATTTTTTTTAAATTTTACATTTTTCTTACATTTTTAATGGGTATTGATGTGAGATAGGTGATTTTCCAGTTGAATACTTCTAAAGTGGGTTTCTTTTGTTTTTTTTTCTATTTTTTTTATTAACTCCTATTTTAAATAAAACACCCGGTATATTATTACATTTTTGAATTCACCTTAAAATTCTAGAGAAAATTTGTCTCTTCAACTAACACTCGATTTTGTACCGTTTTTGTAGAATTTGTAATTTTTGAAAATTTTTAACAAATGGTTAAAAATTAAAAATGAAATTTTTGACTAATTATAAGATCACTGTAAAAGGAAGTTGTGTGAGTGTATCACACCAGATTTTTTAACTGGTATTTCAATTTTTTCTGATTTTTGCAGCTTCGGATCTCTTTGGGAATCAAATTAAAGATACGTGGCCCAATGGAGCTAAAAGATCTTTGCCCCACTTTCTTCGCAGTTCTGTTTATTATATTGATTTCGTTAGTTCTATTTCTCGTGTTGTATTGGTGTTCAGCCAACTTTAGATGGCTTTTGTATTTAAACTGGTATAATACGAGGTTTTTGAAATACAGCTGTCTTAGGCTGTATATTTTTGATTCCATAAACAATAGTTCGGTTGGATATCTATACCCCCTATTAAACATTATCTTTAGGAAGCGTCATTAGTAAACAAAATTTGATGCGATTTTGTTCACTTTGACGCGACGTTAGCTAACACCAGACTTAACATTGCTTTCTGCAACCGGCTCCTAGGAGTGCTACAAATGTCACTTTTGGCACTAGAAACTGCAAAAAGTTGTCATTTTGACACGTAGAAAAAATATCCTTTCATTGTTTTAAGTGGTATAGATTATCTGTTACTTTAACTTCCGAAGTTGCTAGCAAAGAATAACTTTATTTGTTTTATAAAAGTGTACTGTCTAATCTAGAGTTACCATACATACCGATTTTTCGGGATTGTACCGATTTGGAGTTAGTCCTCCCGATTTTCCAAGAAAATATTACGCTTTACCGATTTTGAGTGATTTCTGCAAATTCTGGTTCAATGCCTCAAGTATAATTTAGAATGAGTTGTTTGACAAAAATGGTGTATCCAATATCTAGCTATTCGCTATTTTAGAATCTGGGTTTCAAATGCTTTTTTAAATAGCCGACTAATTAGGTTTATGCGAATAACACCTTGATCTACATTTAAGGTAAAAATTAAAAGAAATATGATTGATACAAGAATCCATTGATAATGTAACCCCACAGGGTTCATCCAAATCCAAATGAAACTACTGCTGCTGCAGCAGAAACAGATGTAAATAGGAAGTGATGGTACCGGTAGTGTCTAATATAGCTACTAAAAACCACATATTCTAAAATTTACATTTTTATTAGAGCTTCGTATTAGGTTGATTACACACTGGAGAAACACATTTCATGAAACTTGCATTGAAACTTGTTACATTGAATTGTTTCGCCGATTAGACATTGTAGTATGCAAATATGTCTTTCGATGAGAATGTGGTTTTGTTATGGGTGGTAAACTGCCGGAAAAAAAATATTAAGAAAAAAAGACGATTTTGGGTGCATCCTGTTAATGCAATCAATTTGCAACATAGTGCTTCTGTTGTTGGTAGGGAACTGAAGCAACATCCTGAGAAGTTTAAAGAATTTTACAGAATGAACCAACAAAACTTTTACCGTTTACTGGAATTGGTGAAGCCATTGATTAAAGAAAAAGAAACTCATTGGAGAACATACTTTTATTAGTATTAAATTGTTCCAAAAAATATAGGGAGTTCTAATTACTTATTCCTGTACTTACAAAATTATTGTAAACAAGTTTCATGTAACGAGTTTCACATATTTTTTTTTCTCCAGTGTGTAATCAGCCTTAGTGTTCCTATTAAATTTATTTTATTATTATTATTATTATACAGCGTTATAGGCCTTAGAGGCCCGTTGCTTGGGTAATCATTGCTTTCCATTGCTTCCTATTCTGTGCTATATTTTTCCAGTCTTTCACTCCTATGGCTAGTAAATCGGCTTCTACACATTCTTTCCAATTTCTTTTTGGCCTTCCTCTTCTGCGTGTTCCTTCCGGTTCTTTCATATATGCTTTTTTTGTTGTCCTGTTATCATCCATTCGTGCTATGTGACCAATCCATCTTAGTCGTTATTTTACTATTAGTTTCCCGAAAAATTAAAGTAAGAATGACCTTTTCCCCACGAGCACCCCCCCCCCCCACCCCCCTTTTTCGTAATTTTGTCCAGAAGTTGTTATTTTCAAATATGGTAACTCTGGTCTAATCCATATATTTTTACTTCTACATTGCTAGTAGGGTCTGGGAACTGACGGAAACATAGAGCCGACATAGTCTTACT
>CALNHX010007154.1:0-77971 GCA_940337035.1 Agriotes lineatus
ATTCCCAACAACGCATAAGCATACTTTCTGACAGTCAAGCGGCATTGAAAGCGCTTGAATCACCTCGTGTAAGCTCTGTGCTAACAAGAGAATGCTTAAGTCACCTGACACTCCTATCTGAAAAGAACACTGTTCAGCTCATTTGGGTGCCAGGGCACACAGGGATAGAGAGAAACCAAGCGGCAGACGCCTTCGCAAAAGCTGGTGCATCTACCCCATTTATAGGCCCAGAACCTGTATTTGGTATACCCAAACAAAGCATCCGAACAGCGATAGAAAAATGGACCGCTAGACAACACGCTTCTCGCTGGGATGCCACACAGGGACAAACACTGGGGAAGGAAATAATTAGAACGCCTTCTCGCAGACTAACAACTGATGTCCTCCATCTAGGGCGAACTCAGATCAGACGGCTGGTAGGACTAGTCACAGGACACTGTCACTTGAGAAAACACCCACACAAAATAGGCATATACAGAGGGGACATACTCTGTAGGTTATGTCAGGAAGAGGAGGAGACAGCCTCACACATAATCTTCGACTGTCCAGCGTTACTCCACAAAAGACAGCAACTTTTCGGGGGAACTTCACATGGAGCAGCTCTCACACACGAGCACCTCGTAAAAAACATCCTACAACTCGTTGAAGGTGCAGATCTATTTTAATAGGGTCAGGGGGGGCACAAAAGACCACAGAGTCGAGGTGCAAAACTGGGCTCACTACTAACCCATCAAAAATCCCTGCTTTTAATCAATCAATCAAATCAATCAATCAATCCAGGCCACATTGTAACTGGTAATTTGGGTCGCATATTTTACTTTACTCGTATTTGTTCACTCCGCCAAGTATAGTAAAAATATTCATATTTAAGACCTGCTCAGAATCACAAATCAAGTAAATAGATTATAGAACAGTTGTTATCTGATGTCATAGACAGCATATCAGTTCATCGAAAAGTTATTTACTCAGCAGATATAACCACTCTCTTAAAGATTATACTATCAAAAAACTATTTTGATAGATACTTAATCCTTTATCGGTAATAAACAAGTTTTCCGGGAGCCTGCCAATTAGTTACTTTTTAACTGTGCAGGGTTTCATCAGTCTCACAATGACTGCAAATATCCGAAAAATAAGAAGTGATACAGAAATTAATCGTATTTTGAACAGAGATTTTACTTCAATCGTTCGGACTGGTTATGTAGAAGTAGGGGATGATAATATGTGTTTACCTATTTATTATCAAGACTTTGAAGAAAAAATCAGAAATCTTGAAGTAAGAGATGATGATGTTTTTATTATTGCTCATCCCAAAACTGGTACGTATATAGAATTTTCTATCATGCTACGAGGGCAGTTTGTAAAAATGAACCTTTACCTTCCCACCTACTTGTTTCTAAGAGCGCATATTTGAAATAATTTTACTTTTTAATAAGTATAATATAAATCTCTATACAGGAACAACTTGGACGGCAGAAATGGTTTGGTTAATCGTCAACAATTTTGACTATCAAGGTGCGAAAGAGATCTTATATAACCGCTTCATCCAATTCGAGTGGGTAAATAGATAGCAGCGATTTCAAGTGCTAATTTCAAACTATTTGTTTAGGTACCCTATTCTGTTTAATCTTCGAAAATATTACGAAGCCACGAACGAACTCGACAGGATTGGATTCGATCCTTTTGATTATTTGAAAAATTTTCAAGGAACCCGTTGTATTAGATCTCACTTACATTGGTCCTTGTTACCAGAGCAGTTGCGGAATTTTTCAAAACAACCCAAGGTGATACTTTTTACATTATGGAATAAACAGTAAATTTATTAGTTTTCTTTAGATCATCAGCCTTCTTAGAAGCGCTGAAGACGTTTGTATATCTCTATACCACCATTGCCGGTTATCTGATGGCTATAAAGGTACATTCGAAGATTTCTGCGAATTATTTTTAGCTGGGAAAGGTAACGGCGTACACTTTTGTTATTTTAGATCTTATATGATTTAAAAGTAGTCACTATTGGCTTTGCCATTTTACATGATGATTGCTGAATGTTATTGTATTCTATAAAGATCTCTTCTGGAAACGTTTTGGTGTGATTTTCTCTAGAATAAAATATTCTTAAAAAATCTACTTTTGTGATAAAAATGGAGCATTTTTGTATAACTATTGATGTAATTATAAATATATACAGTTAGTCCCAGGAATCCTTTCTCTGACGTCACGTACGTTATGAAGCAATCGCGGAAATGATTTAAAATCATGTTTACACCTGTTTCACCTTGTTATGAAAACACAAGACTTTAGCTCATTTGCGCACATAACGTCAAAGAAACGATCCCTGAGACAAACTGTATGCAAAATTCTAAATTCGAAGTATCAAAACGGTTTTCAAATTGACATTAGTTTTTAAATAATAAATTTTCAAAAATAAATTCGATTATTTATAAATATTGACCCATTTCATTCTTATCAAACATAAATGCAAAATATATATTTTTAGTGCCATTTGGGCCGTTCTGGAAGCAAGTTTTGAGTTGCTGGCAGCACAAAGATAAGCCGAATTTTCTTTTCATCAAATTTACAGAAATGAAAGAGAACCTTCCTTCTGTTATTCGAAAAGTGGCAACATTTTTAGAAAGACCAATAACAGATGAACAGGTCGACAAATTAGCTGATCATTTGAGTTTTAGTTCTATGAAAAATAATCCTGCTGTCAATTACGATGAGGACATTAAGAAATTACAACAAACTGATATATTTGTAGCCGGTGATTCGTTCATACGAAGTGGAAAAGTTGGAACCTATAAGTCGATAATGTCTCCTGAAATGATTGAAAGATTCAAGTTATGGACGAAGGCGAATCTGGCGGGAACGGATCTTTGCGTGGAATAGTAACAATATGTACCATTCGTAATTATATATAGTCGTCTTAGCACTGCTTTCGTTATAAGCGCAATTGGAAATAAGAAACTTGTGATCGAGATGCTAGTGGTAAAAGTATCAGCATTGCGATAGTCGTTAGTCGTAATTTTAACTAATTCCCAATGATGCCTCAACTTCGATTAAAAAATAAACTTACGATTTCAGTTGTAGTAGTAAAGATGGTTACATTAATTTAAGTATGATAATTATATTATTTAAGTATTTCTTGTCAGATTCGCTTTACTACAGTTGTTGTAGTTGAAAGAGCTCTTAATGTGTAAAAACTTGTATACATCACATGTGCTTTAGTAGTCATTTAAAAATACAAAAACATTCCAATTTTTATAGTGATTGCCATTCCAGATTGTACGATACCTTCCATGAAAATTGTAAAAGTAAAATGAGATCTTGTGGTGTAAAAGTTATATCATAGGCATCGTATCAGAAGAATATTTTATGTGTTCTATTTACCAAGCAGTACGCAAAGTCGAAACACCATATTAAAGTGTTCTTGTTTAACGCTATGATTAAAATGAAACAGAAATTAATTCGGCAACTGCATAGGTTTAACGAGAGCTAGTTTGTCAATCTTATAGATGGCCCTGTGGCCACTGTATAAAAAAATCATTAGATCCACCTTTTCATAATAAGTGATGACGTCTTGTTACAGGTAAAATGGGAATTGCTACAATAAATTTGACTTGTTACACGATCATTATGATACAAAAGCAGGCCACGACTGTAATTCGATAATTGTAATAAGACAAATTGGTAAAACGCAAGTGCCATTCGCCCCAACGGCATTACGATGTTCCTGTAACAAGATTTCGCTATCTTAAGTCGTCGGGAAGGGTGTGATTTAATTCACTACTCGTTAATTAGAACGATGACTTAGGTGCGAAACAGATTTTAAAATATTTCTAAAAGATGTCCGTGGAAGTCTGAAATGAGGACAATCTATTGGCTTAATGACAATACACGGATTTACCTTAAGATTGATATTCTGCAGCCGCTAAAATTCTTTACAACAAATACCATAAAAGGGTGTCGCTTGCAAACAGTTATATTGTATTTGAATATATGTAGGTATAAAAAAGACAGAATAAAGTGTAAGAAAAATATTGTCCCTACACCTATATGACGTCATAGAGGGTTGACATACTGCTATACAACACTTTATGACTCTTCCTCTTTGTGTGTCTGCCTCTCCTCTTCATCTTTTTTTGTTTTGGTTATTACTATATCTTGATTTGTGTGCGTTTAAATCAGAATCTCTTTCATTATCGATTACTCCACATATATTCTATACTATTCTCAGTCTTCCGTTGCCATTTTCAGCTCTTTCTCTTCTATGTATTCGTTGGTGCTACACCTTCTTTTAATGTTTTGGATTGTTTATTATTTTTATCCGTGTCAATGTCCTTTTCCTTTGTCTGTGTGCATTAGTCTATACAATATTATTTGTTTTTTTGCTGTGTTTACTACTCCCCCACTACTCCCCATTCTTGTCGCTCCATTGTAAGTTTCGCCTTCTATGGCGATCGTCATGTACCTACACTTACTTATGCCCTTTGTCACTTTGTCTATTTCGTCTAGCTATTCTTCTGATCTCCCACTGTGCATTTCTTTCTTTTAATATTATCTCATTTTCAATGTAGTTCTTGAATCCCTTTAGACTCGGTCACTAGTTGTTTGCTTTCCTAGTCACTCAGTTTTTCACAGATTTTTCACTTGTGGTGGTCCTTGCTCCTAGTTTCCTGTCTTCATCGAACATCGTTGCTCAGTGAAACAAGCTGGTTTATACTAGGTTAAAGCACCCAAAGCTTGCTTTCTTTTAAGAAAACTCAGTAAAAAGCTAAAAAACGTAATGAGAAGAAAGAGTCAAATTTGGCAAGCAGTAGAAAAAATAATAACATTGAAAGAATTGCTAGAAGCCGTAGATAGTATATAAGCGACTACCACAAATACAGTAAGACCCAGAAGAATTAATACAGAAGAATTCAAAACGAACAAAGGAGAAAGACAAGGAGGGCTGCTCCTTAGTTTTTATCACTGTGGAATGAAACGCTAACCAATTACGGAATCGAAATAAATATATAGAAGACAGAAACTGTAGTTAGAACTACACCTTTTTCATTTGTAATTCAGAAAGTGTAACAAGTATTTCAGAACATGTAACATGTAATTCAGATTAATACAGTGTACTTTAGAAAGCGTCAAATGTAATTCAGATTAGTAAATTGTAATTCAGAAAATGTAACTTGTAATTCAGATTGGTAAATTGCAATTCAGAAAGTGTAACTTCTAATTCAGATTAGTAAATTGTAATTGGGAAAATCTAACTTATAATTTAGAAAGTGTAACTTGTAATTCGGACCAGTAAATTGTAATTCAGAAAGTGTAACTTGTAATTCAGATTAGTAAATTGCCATGCAGAAAGTGTAACTTGTAATTCAGGTTAGTAAATAGTAATTCAGAAAGTGTAACTTGTAAATATTAAATTTATTGCAAACTTTACACATTACTGCATGTATGTATCTACATAGTAATTCTTCATAAAGGTCGTCTCTTGGTTTCTAAATTACAATTGATCCTTTCTGAATTACAAATGATGCTTTTGAATATCAATTAACGCTTTCTGCATTACAACATATAATTTCTGAAATACAAGTTACAGTTTATAAATTATATTTTACTCATCTGAATTACAATTTACGCTTTCTAACTTTCTGAATTACAATTGAAAAAGATGTAGACATAGATTTGCGAAAATGAAGATGCATGAAGTATCTAGGAGCAATAATATAGGATAAATGAGGATTGGATGCTGAAATAAGTGACAGAATTAGTTGCGCTGCCAAAGCAAATATGGAACATGGGATGTGTCAGAAAAAGACGTAGAGGCAGACCAAAAATCTCGTGGAACGAACAGCTAGAGAGAGTATTGCAAGAGAAGGAAACCGCTAGAATCCAGCATTTTGATGACAAAAAACCAAAGGATGGAGAATGTTATGTGGTATCAACGACCACACACACACCCCTCCACACCGAAAGGTAGAAAGGAAACAGAAGTAAAAAAGTAAGTTGTGAACTGCGTTTCCGATATCTTACAAAAGAGAATGTAAACAAAAAATACTGAAATTATGTAGTATTATATACAGCAATTAGTAAACTTTTTATTGATTCTTCAGTAAATTGCTGATACAAACGATCAATTTAGCAAAATCTTTATTTATTACGAATATTTGGTTTTAATATAAGTTCAAGAAGACTGTCAATGACAAAAATCACCAAATTTCTTATTTAACTAGAAAGTAAGCAACTACACCTTTTTCATTTTTCAGAAAGTGTAAGAAGTATTTCAGAAAGTATAACATGTAAATCAGATTACTATATTCTAATTCAGAAAGCGTCAAATGTAATTCAGATTAGTAAATTGTAATTCAGAAACTGTAACATGTAATTCAGAGTAGTAAATTGTAATTCAGAAAGTGCTAATTGTAATTCAGAAAGTGTTAATTGATTTTCAGAAAGCATCGTTTGTAATTAAGGATGCATCAATTGTAATTCAGAAACGAATAGATGACCTTTATGTAGAATTTATTATGTAGAGATAGGTACATACATACTGGATATGTGTAAAGTTTGCAAAAAAATTAATATTTATTGTACTGTTGATTTCAAAAAAAAATATTCGGACAGGTCTATCGTAATTTTTATTTATCATCTTTGATTGAAAATAAATTAACTTTAAAATTGTTTGTCATAGAATTCACGTCAGTGTTCGATGCTGTTACTAAGAGCATTTTATATCTGACGATTGTTTTACAATAAATATTAAATTTCTTGCAAACTTTACACATGAAACACAAGCTACACGTTCTAAATTACAATTTACTATTCTGAATTGCAAATTATACTATCTGAATTACAATTTACGCTTTCTGAATTACAAGTTACACTTTCTGAATTACAATTAAAAAAGGTGTAGAAGTTTGATTTTTATATATAATTCTTAGAAAACTATTTTGGTTGAAACAGTATCGCAATATTGAAGTTGAATGACATACCCCGTAGCACACAGAGTTTTTCATTTTTCAAATCAGCTTATCGCCAATATGTACTATTAATCAATATTACATCAAAAACGTCAAAATACTAGCAATTATAACCATTATATGTTGAATTTTATTGCCCGATAACACAATTGTTGATGTAGTGGCTCTATATATTTTTTGCCTGCATACCTGAACTACCATTAAATTGAAATGGATAATTTGCATAACATGCGGTATCTAACAAGGTAACTAAGAAACCTAATTTAAGCGCATTCCAACATTTATTAAATTATATTGGTTTTGTAATAAGGAATTAATTAATTACATAACCCCCAGATTTTGATAATCTCTAGCCCTTAGAAAACAACAAAAAAGAACTTGTTAAACAATTTATATTCATTTGGTTTCTTTACAGCACTTTTCATTGCCATGCTAATTATAAAGCAACTGGGTGTTACTTTCATTTCTTAACAGACTTAACTTTATAATGATCAATTTCCACGAAGATCTCCAGCATGGAAAAAGCGTAAAGCGCTAACGAACGCTTATTATGTAGAAATCTGTGTAATGAACACAAATTACCTAAGAACTCTGTAGAACTGAGATGATGCAAAATTAGGAATATTAGCTGACTTACTGATTAAGAAAGATGTGATAATTTGTTTTTGTTAAAATATAAAACCAATAATTTGTATGGAAACCAAACAGAATATTATAAAAGCACAAGATATTGCTTTGTCCGCCTTGTAAACTATACAAAACCATGCGATTTCTCCTAATTGTGAAATGCGATCAGAAAATACCCAACAAATAGCACATTACATTTTCTACCTGTAAATGTAGGGGAGTGATTACAGCTATTTGGTTGTCACAACAGCGGCTAACAAATATTTTAATTTGAATTAATATTTCTTATTAAATAACATTTATTCAGTAGGACAAAGCGTTCAACAGTTTCTATGATAACTTTTCGACAATTTTAGAAACATCGAAAATTTATAATCAAGTAAAAACTGTAGAATATAATTTCATGTTCAGTATTCAATATATTTGAATAAGTTTTATTTTCTATAAAGTGCCCATTATTGATTTATAATTGGTACTTAATGTTTTACTTTACGTTGGTAATAATTTTATCGGCAGTGGAGAGCCTTTGGTTCTAAACCAGAAAATATAGGATCGATTTTCACAAAAATTTACGTCGAGTTTACTACTATTCCCCAATTTGGATTTGGTAACCGTGTAGGCTGATGTTAACAACAAGGCTCATGGCGAATAATACTATTGGATTTATATGCTGTTAAAACGATACACGTTAACATCGAATGTTATAAGAAATTATCTTGTATGTCTACTATCGGTTAATAAACAAATAAATTTTCAATCGATTGTGGTTTAGTACGTAAATTTCGCAAATACTCTAATGTAATCCAATTCTTGAATAAAGCACAAAACCCCTGCTAAGAGGGTTTTTACTTGACTCTTTATGAACTTTAAAAAAAAGTAGTAATTTTTAAACTTAACAGCTTTATATTAACGGAAATACATGGAATAAATTCTTGAAACGTTAACTTTTAACGTAACTTATTGATGACTCAAATAACGACGGAATGTAACATGCCTTTCAACAAAACAAATTTATTTATGAGGCACATAGAGTTGGTTTGGAATGTATTTAGGACAAAACGATTAGAGATATGTTAACTTCGGATATAAACTTCAACAGATACCTTAATAATGGTTTTCATTAACCTATGAACGTTTCTCTCCAAGGTATATAATGTTTAAAAATGTATGAAACTTCGCCCACTCGGAGAACTGGAATGCATACACTAGGATCGCCAGATCAAATATTGGAAAACGAGAGATATAGTGCAGGTGTAGAGGAAGATATTGCTATTGAATATTTTAATATTAACTCTGAATTGTTCATTCTTTTGTTCTAACCGAGTCGCTCGGAATGATTGCTGTAATATTCCATTCTAATATTTCGTAAGTACGTATGAAGATGAAAACTCATAATAGTTAATTTCTGTCCTAGAATCTATCACAATTCGATTGTTTTATTTATTATTCCATTATCAAGCAGTGTCTTAAACCTCAAGAACTCCTGATGTATCACTACTTTGATTAAATTGAAGTAACCTTAGAACAGAAAAAAGATTGAGTGAATGAAATACACATTTAATTTACAGCCAATATGCCAAAAATCAATTTGACTCATGGTTAATTGCCTATAAATTACAGGCTCTTTCTTCTTCTCATGCCGGAATAACGTAATTTTGCTCCTTTTCGTTAAAGAGCAAACACCGAGAGCGCCGGATCCACCCTCTTTGTAGCTGAAGGAAAGCTTTTATTAATCGTCGCTGGCTTTGCTAAACTGTTCGTTTTTCCGCTTGGTGTGATTCAGAATTTCTAGGAGATATTATATTTATTTACTTGCAGTGAAGCTATGACAGAGACCATTTGAAAATCCGAAAAAATATAAAATGTTTACAATAGAAATTGCAATCGAAGTATGAAGTGTTAAGGTACTCCTTTCTACCCCTATAGTGTATTGTTCGTATCGATTGACCTGAAAAAATCTGTAAGATTATTTTTAGTTAAAATTATAGTGTAATATTTTTTCATTTGCTAATTTACTAAGTTGATTTTGAAGACGCTATACGGTATTATATTTTTCAAAAATAATGTGAAAACTACAATGGAACCAGTAAGTCATGAGCCTCATTGAAAGGGGGCAAACTTGTAACTAGTATAAGGAAAAAATCAAAACATTGTTTTTCTTTATTTTTTTTTTATTGACATATATTTAGAATCTGCTACAGTAGCAATAAGCAAATCAGACAAATACAGAAATGTAACATTGTGCTAGAAGTAAAGGTTATATGACACTTAATCACGCGACACATAATCATGGGACATTTAAGCACGGACAGTTAAACTCGCCGACAGTTAATCACACGGACATTTAAACACATAGACATTTAAACACTGAGACATATAATCACTTGGACAGTCACAACCCTGACTAATCAACGCAGGGTGGCAGGTTCAGTTTGTTACTTAGGGTAGTGTTAAGAAGGGATTTTTTGAAATTCGACCCTTAAGGGGTGTTTTCACGAGTTCCTCAATATCTCTTAGACCCGATGAGATAGCGACTTGGTGTTTACTTCCAAAGATTGTCAATGCGAATACCTAGAAACTTATTTCAGGATTTTGCGCTAATCAACCCTTAAAGGTGCAAATTTGGATTCGGGGTGAATTAAAGAGTTCTTCGTATCTCCTATGTTTATTGAGTTAGAACATTCTTTTTTGGCATATAGATGTACTTCTAAATCTTTTCTGTGGTCAGTTAACAAATCCCTATATATGTATAAACATGTGGTGTACCTTCGTCTCTGCGTCGCCATTTCATCGGCACCGATAGGGCGCATTTCGCCCAAAATCGGAACGCCGCGCCGCTGCGTCATTTATAACACAACGATAAGCATATGTATTTATCAATGAACATGAGTTCGAATCCCACTGGCTGCAATGTGTTTTTTAGTTTTCAAAATTCATATAATTCGCATTACTAAATGTTTCAGTAAGATTAGCAGCATTAAGCTATTTTTTTACTTATTTTGTAGATAATTTTGAAGACTCTTCAACCATAATTTGATCTAGCAAAATTTTTTTCCTTGCAGCATGCATTGTGTATGAAAGACATTGAAAACATTTTCTTTTGTAACTGTTTTATGTACAAGTGAATTTAAAAAATGCAAACATTATTTTAACTGGAACAAGGCCACCTATGTGGTGCGCTCAAAAGCGAGTAAAGACCGCCACACCGTCTTGTAATAATCAATATAATATTTAAAACGCGTAGATTTTTGTGTCGGTACCTAGTATGAGCCTTACAGCATACCGATTTCAATCATCCATTTTTTTAAGTAAAAGCTGCCATCGTGTAGGGTCGCAGAAGTGTCTTAAATTGGACAAATTCTAGCGGCAAATGATTATAGCGAAAAATGCTATATTAGTAAAACAAGTAAACTCTCGAAATCGGTCTGTGGTGTTCTGCTGATTGTTGCAATGAGCCACTGTACCAGCGATGCGCCCAGAGCAGTGATCGTAATATGTAATAGGTGCAATTAGTGAACCCGTTTCAACAGTTGTTTAAAATGTAAGTTAGTTTGTCGCCACTACTGTGATACGGTCAGTTTTAACAATGCAAACAATTTTATAGTTAGAATAAGGCCACTCATGCAGCTGGCTAAAAAGCTAAAAATCCTAATGCTTTGATTGATATATGTGGGAATTGTAAAACAAACGCCGTTACAATCTGGTAGACTTATAACATTCCCTATGCAAACTGCACAAGGTATAGACCAGATTGGGCGCAATTCGCATTATTTAAGCTAAAATCGTTAATATTACAAATGAATTTGTTTGTAAATCGCCCACTTGTTTATTTATTATTATTTTTTTATTAGTATGAGAGGAATTCTTTTTTCAGTGCCATTTTGGCGCCCCTTGCCGCATGCGCCTGTAGGCGGGGGCCTACTCGGCCTATACCTAGTTACGGCCCTGAATTTGAACTTTAACACCCTGTACCTCCGTTAGTTTTGATATTTCGCAAAAGTGGTAAATGAAAAAAGTTTACTTTTTTAGCTTTATATCCTGGTAAAAGGAAACAATCAACTTAAAAATCACCCTGTATACAGGGTGTCCGGAAAATACGTGTACAACGGAAGACCACAAGTGCCTTTGCCCAAAATAAGATGATTTTACTCTACTTACCTATATACAAAGTTGCTTAGTTTAGCCGCTAGAGAGCTTTAAAAATGATTAACTTTTTTAAATTGATAAAACCCCTGTATAATCACTACACATTTTTTTTCTAAATAGTTACTTTAATTTAGAAGCTATATCCTCTCTTACAATATTTTAGTTGAGTGAACGGTTTAGCCACAAAGAAATATTTTTTAAATCCATACAAGCCTAGTGTTCCGTTACAATTACTGATTCAGGCTTGTAGAAATTTAGAAAATATTTTTTGTGCTTAAACCGTTTACCCAATTAAAATTGTGTAAAAGAGGAAATAGCTTCTAAGTTAAAGTAAAAAATATGGATGGATAATTTATTGTGACAACGTTTTCAAACACCCTGTAATTTTCGAAATTAAGGTTTATTTCAGAAAAAGCTGTAGTTTACTGGTACAAACGCATGGCCAAAAAATGAATAAAATCTATCAAAGATTATTTGACTTACTTGAAATTTTTTTAAAAAGCTAATCATTTTAGAAGACCTCTAGCGGCTAAACTAAGCAGCTTTGTATATAGGTAAGTTGAGTTAAATCATCATATTTTGGGCCAACGAACTTGTGGTCTTCCGTTATACACGTATTTTCCGGACACCCTGTATACACCCCGGATAGGTGAAACGACTCTTGTAAAAGTTAAAAAATTTTCGATTTAAATTTAGCATTTTTTGGGGTTGAAAAATCAAGTATGCATTGGAAGTTTTCAAAAAACTTATTTTACTGTAGAATAGCGTGCCTTTTATGTAGCAAATACGACAAAAAGTTATTAAGAAAAGTTGTTTAGAATCAACATCTAGTATCCTATACCAAATTTCAAAACCATCGGCCAACTTTGATCTCACAAATAAAAATAAAATTCTTTGATTTGGGAAATAAACATTAAAGAAATATTTGTCACATAAAAGGCACCTTACTTAGTTAGAAAATGGCGTTTTTCGAAATTGTGTAAATTCAAAGTGCTATTTTTCGGAAATTAAGCAAAATTTCAATGAGATTTTTTTATTGTGTTATTTTTAGCTGATTGAACAATCTCAAGACCGTAAAATTTGTCTCTACCTTGACTAGTAAATGCATATGTTTCGTAATTATTTTTAAAAAATGTAAAATTTTACTGATAACGGAAGTCACGTAACAACTTTTGTTTGGCCCATTTGTAATAACCACCTCTGGTCGTCAGTGTTTGATTTTCCAAGAAATTCTAAATATATTTTTTTTTAATTTGATGCCAGCCGTTTGGCGATCACTTTATTTATTATTTGTTTATAATAATTTTCTTACGTAGTGCACACTGTACTTTGCAAATTTGAATTCGGCGCCGAGATGGCCTTGCGCCGAGTTGGCTGGCTCCGAGATGGCTCCGCGCCGAGTTGTCCCGGCGCCGAGCTGGCCCCGCGCCGAGATAGCGTCGCCGAAGTGGCGGCGCCGAGATGTCCGGCTTATCTCTTCTTTCACTGATGGCACTTTCAAGTCGTTAAGTTAAACAATTAGTTGGTTGGCAAACGAGAATTTAGAGGTGCGACCAAGTAATCAGTAATATTTTCTTAGTTTTAGGTTGAGATGTTTCCTCTTTGTCAAAATATGTGTTCTCCAATTTAGTCCTCTATCGAGGTGCATGCGAAGATACACAGTCTGCTTGGGGGAAGGAGAGTGCCATCCATCTTAATGTTCGCCGTGGTGCTTCGACGTTTACTAAAAGTAATTTGCACGGTCTTAGAACAGTTGAGTTTAAAGCGCCATTTTTTAAACCAATGACAAATGTCATCGAGGTTTTGTTGCAAAGTTTGTGCGGCGATGACGGGGTCATGATGTGTTACAAGAATTGCCGTATCGTCAGCGTATGTTGCGGTAATTGCATTGGGATTCGTAGGTATATCGGCTGTATATAGGACGAACAGAACTGGTCTCAGAACGCTTCCTTGGGGAACTCCGGATTCGATGGGACAAAGATGTGAGATTGCTTCTCCGAACTTGACTTGAAAATACCGTTCTTCTAGATATGATTTAATGATCTAGTAACGGTGTGGTAGGGTCCGTTTGAGCTTAAACAATATGCCTTCATGCCAGACCTTGTCGAATGCCTGACATTAAGGAAAATGGCTGAGCAGTAGTCTTTGTATTGGAATGCTGCGTTAATAGTAACTATCTACTATTCTATGTAACTGTTCTACGGTGGAGTGTCGGCTTCTGAACCCAAACTGGTGATCAGGAATCAGGTTTTCGTTGTCAAAGATGGGATAAACCCGTTTCAGTGGAAGTTTTTTGAAAAGTTTGGAGAATAT
The DNA here is from genome assembly GCA_940337035.1 of Agriotes lineatus. Classification (NCBI taxonomy): domain Eukaryota; kingdom Metazoa; phylum Arthropoda; class Insecta; order Coleoptera; family Elateridae; genus Agriotes; species Agriotes lineatus. The sequence goes on from CALNHX010007154.1 coordinate 14,064, forward strand.
TGGCAATAAACTGATGGGTCGGTATGAAGAAGTCTCGTTGGCCGGTTTTCCGGATTTTGGGATAAGTACTACCTATGCGACTTTCCACTGTACCGGGAAAAAACCCGTTCGTAATATATTAAAGATCATCGTCACCACTTTTATAACATTGGGGGGCGGTTCTTTCAGTATACGTCTAGCAACTACGTCATATCCTGGCAAATTTTTACAGTGGGCGTTTCTAAGGATAATTGATTCAACTCCTGCAAAGGAGAAAGGTTTGATAGGTAGAGAGAGTTGGAAAGGAGCCGTCAGATAATTTTACACTTTATGATCGTCACGTTGTTCGTCGTCAGGTGGCAATGGTTGAAAAACTTCTTAGAGATGAGTAGCGGAAACTTCAGCTTTGTCCATAACAGTGCGTGCCCATGGACCGTTTTTGTTGCGAATTGGAGGAACTTGCTGTTGAGGTCGGTTGAAGCGATTGGTAGAATTCCAACAGGAGTTTTCGGTATCTTCGGATGCGGTCAACCCGCTCAGGTATTCGTCTATGTATTTGTTTTTTGTTTCTTTAATGAATTCCTTTAGGTTTCTACTGGCAGTGTAGTAAAACAATATGAGAGAAAAGGGAGCTGACTACTGTTACATGACAATGTTTCTGTAACGTAATTGGTAACTTGAAAATTACGTATACTAACTAATTAATTTAGCTTGATTTCTATGGAAGAATTTCAGGTAACTCTCAGACTAAATGTAGTGAGAAGGTTAACAACTAAAACAATCAAAACTCAGTTGATATTATACAGAAAGACAATAAGAATAGCATTCACACTATATGTTTGATTGGGCTTACTATAGAAGATGTTGAAAATTATACTGCAGCCTTTCTCCGATTTAAAGATAACGCAACTTGCATGTTTAATTTCAAACATTTTAAAACAGCAGTTTTGTTCATTTCCATTTATATGAAAAATGTCATCCCAAGGTATTTATTTTCACTCTATATGCTTATTTTAATTGAACAATACGGAACAGTCTGGTTTCAATAAATAAAGACTAGTCTACGCTGGCAACCAGTATTTCCTTTTGGTTATGATACGAAAATAATTAAATTGCTGCTCGCAATATTGCATGTTTCTTAGAAATGTAGAACGAAATTCCAATTATTATTAAACCCACGGATCATTTGGCAAAAAATACCGCTCTAATTTCTGTTCAGCTAAATTTGGTCGGCATAACGTGGCGGCCATAAACTAATCAAGAGGGTCGGCAATTGAAGCACTTGAAATCTATATTTGAATTCCGCCGGGAGTACAATATCTGAAAATTCCTAGGCGGCCCGCAGCAATAAATTGCGATTATAAAATCTGCGAATGGCAGGATCAAAGGCAAGAACGAAAATTCGGCGAAACGCCAGTACTTCCTGCGTGGGGAAAAATCAATTTTTATTATATAGATTACCCTCGCTTGCTCTGCAAATGTTCCTTCGGTGGACTAGACTACAGCATTAAATAACGTGGCAATGTTTATACTGACAGTATGAATTCTTGTTAACATCAATATTTAATATGTACATAATGCTTTTTTGTTTATGATAGTTAAAGGGAGCGGACTGAAGCATATTAATATCAGGATACAATATAACACTATAATATTAATATGTTAATCTGAAAATATCATTGTTTGATTACATCTCTCTAAAAAATGAATGGAACTAGACGCAATCATTTGAAGATATTTTCTTGTAATTCGAGTTTCATGTGGTATTAAAATGACTATTCAACGCTATAATATATAAGCCAATCATATTGCAGAGATTTGCGTCTTTTAACCAATAAGAACAGTATATCACTGAATGTTGGGCACCATGCAAATTATTTACAAAACCATGTAGGGGAAGTTGTGGTTAACTGGACCACATTTTTTATTTATTTAATTTTATTTTCAATTTTGAATTTATCTAAGTGTATTTTTCTAGCACTGAATCTTATCATGTAAGGAATCGGCAGCTATTTTACTGTTACAATACCTTTTACCAAATTACATGAATTAAAAAAAGTATGTAAAGAAAGTTTTGGTGCAGGTAGCCCCACTGGTAGGGTTAATTGGACCATTTTATAAAATGTACTACAAATTTCTCAAATATCCTGGGGACCAAATTTGAACTTTTTTTTTATATTGCCCAAGTTCTTATAAAATGCCTCAACATTAGTCTTGTTGAAACTCATGGCTCGATTTAATGATGTCTGCTCTCGGGTAGGTAAAGTTAAGTTGTGGCTTTTTCTGAACTGGATAAGCCAATCCTCTCCTCCCATTTTATTATTGCGTTCCCAATTGGGCCTAATCACCTTATTATTTGCAACTGAAAACTCATATGCCAGACGTCTTGTTGACATTTGACATGACGTTTTTATATGTCACAAGCAAAAGCTCTTCTTCGATGGTAAAAACTTGCAAATGTTCATTTTGAGGACGAAAGTTAAATTTGTTTGGGTTATCTGCTGCTCTAACTTTATCCACATATCGTTTTAATGTATTTCGTGGTATCCAAGTACTTGTTGATGCCTGTATATCCGCGAAATCATCATGAACAATTAATTTTACTGCATTTTGTAATTTCTATTTTTAATAGGAACGACTCTCAGTAGTTCGTTTGCGATTTCTCAGCATTTTCTACAAAGAAAAATTAAAATGGGGTTAACTGGACTGGTACACTTAATCGCAACCATTAAAAGTTCAGTTAACCCCAAAACACATGGCATGTTCCTCGGGAACCCCCTACATTTTTGCACTTTCGCTTTGTACTGCCTTTTGGCAAGGAAATGCTAATATCAACAGATATAAACTTAAACTTACACTTCCACAAATTACCCTTACAATAAAAGGATTATGTAGGAAAAGATAATTACTCTTACTTGTCAAATTTCGTTTTATTTTGTGAAACTAACACGACCTTTGCTACCATACTAACAGCCACAGCAGTGCCAATCATAGGGACTCCAAATGAAATATTGGTGGGAAATTCACACACTCAAAATTAGTTTAAATCCAATGGTCCAGTCAACTTCAAGGATTAGTTAACCTCAAACTCCCCTACCGACTCAAAAACTAAGTAGCCTTGTTGCGAAATATCGCTTAGCAACGATATTATGTCCTTAGTGATATTGCTAGGTTACGTAAAACTAAACACCAACAAACTGTGTAAACAAAGTTTGGCTTGCGTTAAAAATTTTAAAATGTTATGTTTTGGAAGTATTCCGCTGAATTTAATTGAGAATGAATAATTATATTAATTGTTGGATTATTTTTTAATAAAGTGAATCGTTATGTATTAATATTATTAAATAGTCATCCCAAATACCACTCGAAGTGAATTTTTTAAATATTTTTTCATTTCCATAGAAATTATTGCAAATTTCACTCAACGTGTATCGTTAAATTTAAACGCAATAATTTACATGGAAACGACAAAATATTTGTCAAAAATATATCCACACTTGTGGTATTATCCTTGATTATTCAGTCTTATAGATTATACAGGGTATTTCACAATTGCACAGAACAAATATAAGTGCGTTATTCCACATTAAAAAAGAAGAGAAAAACTCTAATATATGGGCGTTGTTCTATAATAAAAAGTAGAAAAATAATAACTAACATACAGATAATGAAAACAAAACACCAACCGACTAAATCTAAAGATTTGAAAAATTAATTGCTATCTTTAATTCTTTGATCAAGCATATCTTTGAATTGAATGATTTTAGGACATATGTTCAGTGGAGTTTTTCTCTTAATTTTTGATGCAGAATAACGCCCTTATATGTGTGCAATTTTGAAACACCGTGTATAAAATAAGAATTTGCATTTAATATTTAATAAAAGGAATTTCACAAGTAAAAATAAATTTGAAAAATTGAAGGAGCGGTAGGCATTGAAGATGGCTGCACCCAGAATTTGTATGTACATTGTATGTAAATTGATTTACAAATAATTGACAACTTTGTGGTTATAGTATATAGTTTGCAACGTTTTGGATTATATTACATACACCATTGGTAATTATTTAATATTTTTTTACTTATCTTATAATATCATCGTCTATTTTTAGTTACCTTTGTCAACCTTCTTTGGTAATGTCCCTACTGGGGTGCATAACTAATTTTTTAACTTTATCTAATTTCACCTTACGATGAATTGTTCCTGCACTTTGTAAGTTGATCGTTTGGCAAACACGATAGAAGTTATAATGTTCTCTTTTTCCACAAATTTTTCCCTCCACAACTTGTCCGCCTTTTTATTTTAAAAATATTGTTTTTATCTTCTCACGATTAATAAAAATAATTATTGAAATTTTTTTTATATAATTACTCTCAATTCTTACATACTTATTTATTAAAACAATTAATAAACCTTGAGGTTTTTTCACAAACAAGATTTTATCTTTTTTGAGGAATATTTCTTTCACTTATTTATAAAATAAATTTAAACTTCTTGCTCACTACATGTTAATCACAAATACTAATTTATTATTAAATCAATGTATGTATTTTGTCTGATGAAGCTGTGTAATACAGCGAAACGTAACACCTTATTAAACTTTTTTTAAAATTTTTGTCTTTGACTAATACTTATTTATTTTGTGAATAACTACTTACATGTTGTTTGAAAAATAAATTAACAAAGTAACTATTATAAATACAAACTTTTAGCTGACACTTCTCCTAACGTATTGTTTATTACCTCTAACGGCTGTTTTCATATTTTTAAATACAGGCTGAGCACCTTAAAAAAATAAATTCTGCAAATTTTTGCTTTAACTCAAGAACTATTAGTTAAATAAAAGTAATATTTTGCACATACCGTAGGTTTTTACTTTTGACGAAAAAGGGCATATTTTGAAGCCACTATATACAGGATGAACACTCTAGTTGAACCATGTCGTGAGTGCATCGTTTATACCGCTGTCGTAAGCCCATAATGTAAGGGAGATTTCTCGATTCAGAATCAGAGCGCCGGCCTAACATCCCTGAAGTTCGAGTTCGAAACCCATCGGCCACGGTGTTTTTTTTATTTTCAAATTGATGTAATTCACATTACTCTTTCGAGGGAAGTCGCCTGTAAACCCATTTACAGATTTTTTGTTTTTATTATAGTATCGAATGTCTTTTTGGTATGATTGATGTACCCAGCAGGAAAGTTTATTTTTGTCGGCCAGAAAATGAGCATCCGTAGCATTTAACGTCTCAGGATAGAACAAACGTAAATTACAAAGCTTCGAAACATAGTTTATTTTCGATTTACAGGATTATATCCACATCCCAACCATAATGGTTACGCTGTAAATCCGTGTTGATCCTTCTGCGCAGACTGTCACCTGCTGAAACTCCCAACAAATCCTCAATTTAGACCGGCCTGTGCGGAAAGCAGACTCTGATAATGTTAGCAGCGAAATATTCTTCAAAACGAATACTTACATTAAATCCGCAACCATCTATGGCAAGCGTAAATTAGCTTTTCGGCACGACTGTTGCTTGGAAGGGGATTTGTTTAGAATTTGTTGAGCCTCTAAACATTTAATGTGTGACTAATCTAAAGAGTAATAATTAATTTGTGGCAATATGTGGATTCTTCTGTAATAATCTAAGTTATTGATTTGCTATCACTGTTTCACTGATTCGCTCTATTGTAAACAAACGACTACCACAGTCCAAAGAAACCAACATTGCATAGCATCGTTACTTCACAATTTCATTATTCTGAAATCTGTCATAGTCACCATTATAGACCAAACAGTCTGTTGAATAAATATATTTCTTTTGGGGTTGAAAATGTTTAGTAAATAGGTTGTTCGAGTTGGAACCTATTCTCCGATAAGAAATTTTCGTATCTGGTTTATCTGAACTGGTTGAGAAGAGTAGTAAAACAGTTTTCGCCTGGATATCAATTTGAAAGCAGCTCATAGTAGTTTTCTATCACGTGTATATTTCAGTTTAGATGTCTCATTTCATGTTACGTTAAACGTTTAAACAGGAAGAGCATTAATTTAAGCAGATACTTTAGATAAGACTTGAGTAAACTTGAGAAGCTCAACGCCTACTCTGACGTTAAATTACACCCCTTGATTAATTTAGCGAGGTAGAGTATTGTAATTGCGACTGTATATTAATTGTTTATTATATGGGGATGTGGAAATCGTCGAAACGAAAGTAGCATTCGGAATATGCATCGCTTCTAATTTATAATCGAAAATCAATCTCGAAACGACGTGGGGCATAAATTAAAACTTTATGTAAAAAAATTTTTTAAAATGTGTATGTGAGCTTTCAGTGAAACTGGGATTTACCTTCACGGAAGTTAGTCTAATCAAATTATTATTTGTATTTGGTTATTCTGTTATTTCTCTTATTTACATTATGCTTATATTTGGGACGGATCTAGTGATTTAAAAGGACGTGGAAATGTTGTTGGCCTTTAAATAAAGTGCTTTGAAGCATCAAAAGTTTGAAACAACCGGTTCATTTTTGTACATTCTAAAACCTTTATGAGAATAAGGAAGGTTTAACTTTGACCTTTCTCCCACGATAATTTATATGATTTTCCGTAAAATATTACAGACTTTTCAGTATGGAAATTCTGTCAGGATACACAACAATGGTTGTCAATATTGCTTCGCAAGTAGGCGTTTGTAATTTTCAGGGTATAGTTTGATTTACAAGAACTGATGGAAAACTTTAATCCACTGTTTCTTTGTTGTGCTTGTACATTCATATTTACAGACGTTGGTAGATTTGCAAACCAACAAAAATATACAAAAAAATTAGTAATAAACTAACAAAGGGCAAGTTGATCAGGGTAACGCTTCTTTAAATCAATCACGTGTTAATGCATTACAAAAATTAAATATATTAGTAATCCTTTTTACTTCTTATATTAGTTGGTGTTGTTAATTAACGACATAGTTCATGTAGTACATCACATATTGTATCTTTTATGCAAATTTACATGTCTAAATTGCGTTTACTTCTAATCTGGAGCACTATCACGTAGTTCAGAAGCATAACAACGGGTAGACGACGTTTGCTTTGCTGCTCTGTGAGCTAAGATGTACTAGTGCACATATTTGCTCATTTCGCGTGGGTAAACCGTTTTTCTAGTCTAGTATTTTTGTTGAGATGAGGACAACAGAAAAGTTGTAAATAGAGTACGTGCACTGTAAAATGAAATTAACAGTGTTGGCAATGGCATATGGGGATGATACCATATGATTGAAAACTTTTATCCACTAGAAGGTTGTGGAACTGTTTTATTAAAAATGTATGTTGGCAGTTGTGGTAGTAAAAGTCACATTGACATTTTATATCTTGTCAGTTTAAGGTTATATCAGTAATGTTATTTTGACAAATACAAAAATTGTTGTTAATAAAATTTTAATAACAAAAACAACTACAGCAGTTCAAAGTGATTGCCTCCATTTTCCATGCACAACACCAATTTGTGTTTAGTAATTATACATTCTGTTAAAGTTAAGTGATTTTGTCAAAATTATATAGGTTATTAAGTACCTTTACCCATCACTGCCACCATATTTTTTTTTCCACAGCTCTGTAGCGGATAAAAGTTTTAGATCATACAATTGGGGTGTACCAAGCTGGATTTAAACAGGGTAGATCAAAGATCGACCAAACTGGGAATACAATACACCAATATAGTATCAACTATTCATAGATTTTGAAGAAGTATACGGCAGCGTAGACCGGACAAGAATTGAGTATTCTAACTAATCTCATAATTCTAACAAGAATGACTATGGAAAAATCCAAAGCCACAGTGAAGATACAGAACAGATTATCCTCAACGTCCCCAACAATCAAAGGGTTGTGAAAAAGAGATAAATTAGCTCGGATTGTCTTCAACATTGTACCGAAGAAAGTGCTAATAGGGTCCACAAACAACGCCAACGGCACAATTGTTAACAAATCACATCAAATAATTAGTTATGAGACTATTGGACTAAACGTCAATGAACATAAAACAAAGCTAACTTTGAGTTGAAGCAACTATATAAGAAGGCAAAGAAATTGATCTTCTACCCACTCGGATATTTCAGCAATTCTGCGTGCAACTATGATGCTGGAAAGCGGAATTAATTTAACTTCTTTTAAGATCTTGTCATCAAACATAACTTCAATAGCATCTTTTGTCGCTGGAAGTACTAATGATTCTCCAATGGCGCAAGGCTTACCAGATTGTGCAATTCGCAAATTAACGAGTTATGAGGCATGTATAGTTTTTTTTCATTAATGCTGGTGAAATGAGAAACCATATTTTTTAAAGTAATTTGTTTGGCCGCACACTATCACTTGCGTGAATTTTGCTGGAAATAACACGCTGCGGATGTGATAATTGAAAACTTCTTGAAGGATATGTGATGATATTGTTCTACCCCATTTTTCACCTACCGTGTACGCTGTAAACCAAATTCATAACAAATATTGAAATTAGGGAATTTATCTTCTGAATTTCTATGGCATAATATTTCCTGCCCATTTATAACGATTTTATGGTTTGGTAATTTAATTATCGTGAAAACGCAGAGAGGCCGAAACAAAAGGCATGTGCAATTTATGATGTTCTGTAAAGCATTGCTTATATACATATACCGTACTTTTAAGACTTTTGTATAATTGTACCTTTAAGTTTTTGCACATTGAATTTCCGGATGTAAAATATAGAGTATATTTTTATATTTCATAAAATACCGACATCCCTAGATACGTGTAAACGACTTCATCGGCGATCGAAAATACTTTCCCATTTTATCACCTTGTCCTTCATAATACAACCATATGCTTGTAGGTTTATCTAACCTTCCTGGTGCAGCGCGTAAAGCTTTTGCCTACAAATCAGATTCCCTCTGGGAGCGTAGGTTCGAATCCCACCAAATTCAAATTAATATAAGCATTACAAGTGTTTTTTTACTGTTTCAGTATTATTAGCAACGTTAAGATGTTTTTCCCTATTTTTTACATAATTTTGAACAGTATTCAATTGTTAAAACATTTTCTATTGTAACTTTTTTATTTACAATTAATTTTAAAAATGCAAAAATTATTTTTTTGTATTCGCTCCCCAAACTGGTTACTTTGGAAACTGTCTAGGATCCTCAAACATTAGTTGCCATGACGACTTTAAGTACAAGGCCTCTAAATGGCCATTTTGAGGATCCTAGACAGTTTCCAAAGTAACCAGTTTGGGGAGCGAAAAATACATTTTCGCGCGGCCTCCTAATATAATGCCGCGTTAATGGTAATTGAAACTTCATATTATAATGTTTGGAGAGCTAATACAAAAAAACGTTGTATGCAACACGTCCTCAAATGGCTTTAGAGGACTCATCTTCATATTACGGACTCGGCTGCGCTTCGCCTCGTCCCCTAAAGCCTTGCTTTGAGGACTAGTTACATAAAGTACTATTAATTGCATTAAGGTCACCTATGTGGTGGGCGCAACAGCTAGTATATTATAATAACTTAGTACGACTGGTTTTAAAATCATCTTGTGCCGGGGTCGGTAGCTCAGTGGCAAGCAAGCATCCTGACTACTGATCTAAGGGTCGCGAATTCGATTCCCGGTCCCGGTGAGGTTTTCAAAAAGTAAAAAGTGCAGATGAAAGCTTCTACAGAATGCCATCATTCGGAAGCGATGTAAAGCCGTGGGTCCCATGTTACTACGATGTGTAGCATGTAAAAGATTCCTTGCTAAGATCGGAACTCCTTAGTCTCTTCAAAATTCTAAGTAGGACTTTGACCATATGACCAAAACAGTCGGTGTCTAAGGTACCTGGTACTCTGCATGCCTAGACCTTGTCTATTAACAAACAAACAAACAAAATCGTCTTGTATCTATATATGACTTATCTGTTTTGTTATTCAAATTTTCATTCTCAATTTAATTATGTTTACGTACGATATTATGGTCAATTTAGATGACAAAAATTAAACTGACGTTATATAATATACAAACTTTGTTAAAGCATTTCATCTAGTTGATCATAACATTTTAGTATAACAATGATTTATACGTGGCCTAGAAAGCATTCAATTCAATTAAATTGCATTTGTAAAATAGGTATTTTGTAGTTGAGCATGATGGAAAAGCACTTCAGGCAAATTCGAGAAATATGCGGGCACTACTTCAACATTGCATTTCTGCTATTTAGAAATGTTTTACCTGACATTTTGAAATCGGGTCAATACATTATAACTGGGCTTTGCAAACAGAAATTGAAAGCGTTCATCATTAAAGTTTAATTATATTATAATCTTTCTAAATATATCCAAAGGCATATGACGTCCGCTGAGCTTCATCATAAGTCGAGTATATGAGTACACAGCTAGAATATCTTAAAACTGTATATTATACTTTTGTATATCAGTCAAGAATAGATGTTGTTGCACCTTTAATAATTATTTATATGACTCTTTCTCAATAGGGTTAGGTCGCTACATCTACAATTAACTACTAATTTGTTATTAACTGATGGGATATTACAAATGTAGTATTTCTAACTGATGGGAATGACATTAATTTCAGGATGGTTCCCTGGTCTTGACAGTACATAAACAGTCTGAAATTTTATTTAAATCGTCGATGTCTGCGCAGTAGACGCTGTTGCTATGAAATAATAATTGAACATAGGTACACCGCGTCACAAAACAAAACACTTCTATTGACGCCACGAACGGAAGTGACGCTCAAATCGACGCCACGAGCACATTCACAATAAACGACACTTTTCAGATGGCAAATCTGGCCTTTAGATGGCTTTTAAGGTGAATCTCGGGCTACCTGTACCGATATGGAATGCCCACGATGCACTGCTGTTAGCTAGACCTAAATCTGCACTCGAACCCACCTGGGTGTCGGCTACAACCTAGATAACTTTTTGGATCGCTTTCACTGAAGCGGGGGGCCTTATTGTAGGGATCAGCTGCACCACACGTACACTGATCGCTTATACACTTGTATGCGCATTTATAAACTGGTTGGATCACCGTAGAACCATATCTCAAATACCATGGTTTACACTGAACCAAATTGATGCCTTGCATCTACCTGGCGCAAGCACAATCTCAGGGAAAACTTCCACAAATCACCCAGGACACACTCTCTCAATAAAACACAACTTCTTGGTAAACTTGAGTATTTAATAGCACATAAAAATCACTTATATTGGAGGAGCTTGGCAAAAACACAACTAACTCTCTTTGAAGAAGCCACCCACCCTCAATTGTCTTGTTTACAGTTTTTTGTTTTTGCTGCATGAAATGCCAAGCCTACTCTGACTTTAGATTGTTTATGAACAAAAACAAAGCTATTCTAAAATCATCATACTATCACAGAAGTTTACAGCATTAAATGTGATTATACCGATATAAGAACTGCAATCCTCCAACATCAACATACACATCTTGCAGTACTAGTAATGTTCGCTTAACTATACGTAGGTTGCTATACAATTTGAATGATGCAGGATTATTAGCTGGGTTTAAACCTAGAATTTCCTTTAGATTTGCACTACTTGCTCTAAAGTTGGTATTCTTTCCTATTCTACATTTACACTAAGTCTTAACGAGTCTAGATTCCCATCAATATACATTTTGCACTTGATTATAAAACCTTCAGTTGTCAACTCAAGCAATATAAAAGTTCAATCGCCCTGTAAACGATATGCATATAATTTATATTTTTTATTAGATTTCTATGTAATTCAGTGAAGCCTGTTAGGAAACCAGTAAATAAACAAAAATTTATTGTTTTGCAAAATGTTGATGTTAATATTAATATTAAAACTAGGATAACAAAAACCTAATTATTAATATATCTTCAGTTATTGACAGTTATGATAACTAAGGCTCCTCTGCAACAGTAGTTATTTTTGGAGCTTGTTACTGTCTGTACCAAGTTGAAAAGTGTTAAGGTTACATAGCAGGCAATAACCATATCAAGTACGGAAAAACCGTATCCATTATAATATCATGTAAGTTAACTGAAACGGCAATCGGTCTTTTATAAATAATAAAGAAGTACATATAGGGCACGTAATATACTTAATAGTAAATATATTTGCTATTTAGAATAGTTAGCGATTCTAAAAATGACAAAGTGAGCAACAATTGTCTCCCTGTTGAGCTTGTTCTGTATGGAAATAATTACAGAATGCAATTCCAAGCAACATGAAAGCTCAATCACTGCCAGCTGCGTATTACACCTGCCGTTTTCCCTTTAATTTCTCATACTTGAACAAACAAAGTTTACACTGTTGAAAGCTGTAATTAAGTGACTGCTTCCAACGAACCACCGTCAATTTGTGATGTCTTTTGTAAACAAAGTGTGAGAAGTTTCTACAAATTGTAATGCTTCGAAATTAATCTTAATCAATCAGATTAATTTGTAATGCAAGTAGCTTTCCAAAATGACTGGTAAAAATAAAGTGTAGTTATTTTAGAAGCACAATGCGTTTATCAAAACAAGCAACGAAATAAATACAATAAGGAATCCAAGAGATTACCTCCTAATTACATTTATAAAATATTTAAAAATAATTTTATTTTGATTCTAATAACATTCGAAATGTGTAACATGATTACTTTTAACATTGGATACCATTTCAGCAGTAATCGTGATAAATGTGCTCTTAGGTGAATATTGTAAACACAATTTGTCATGGTAAATAAGGCCATTTTAGAGACTAAACGCAGGAATATCTCTTCTAAAGCGTTTGGCGAATAAAAAAAAACTAGGAACAACCACTTAACATAGATATTTATCCCGAAAAGCATCAGTAATCAGGTGCAGATTTGGTGTTAGATTATGCTGCATCTGTCTGTTTGATTCAGGACGTTAATGTTATTTTGGAATTAAATTGACCTATAGGCCGCCCGCACTGTTATCTATACCTTCGTGTAGGCTGACGTTTGGTTGAATTTATTTTTAGGCTTTGCTTTCTTTTCCGTTTTTTAAGCAACCCCGACGTTCATCACGTTATGTTCGAGGAACTTTCAATAGTTTTCGAATGCCGAAGTACCTGTACATTGGTGTTAATCGTCTGTTGAGCTGCGTGTTGTACGCTGATAAAAACCATAACACCTGGTAGCACTCGTCCGTTCTAGCTTGATTACGATTCCTACGGTCTTTCGAATAATGGTCAGGGATTTTTTATAAATACATGGTAACGTCTCTTCAACAAATACAATTCTGTGAAATCTTAATGTTTTCCGACAAGAATCTCTAGTCAATTACGATCTATGAGGATATTTTGCTCGGTACAAGTATTTTGCTCTCTCTTAATAACACAACTTGATTCGAGAAGTAAATATTAACATCCTTCCAACTAAGTCACTTTTTACATACCGAGCATTATCCACTGCAAAAAGCACTTGTATTTATGGCAATAACTTAGTAACAGAATTAATTTCATCTCAAAATACACAAAGGGTTTTTTCACTTCTCGATTATAAAATCGTATACCGAAAATATTGAATATAGAAATAAATTGAGGCATCAACCGAAAAGCAGGAGATTTGTGAGAAAACCGCAGAAATGATGAGCCATCACCTGGTCAACCCCCAGACGGTACGAGCCAACTGGCTTAACTCCTTGTGTTGATAATAATAATAGTAATACATACAGGGTATCGTAGTATATTGCAGGCCAAATCTTGAAATAAGTATTTAGTAAAATACTAACTCACTCTGGTGCATAGAAAGAGCAAATTTCTTTTTACTGGAATTTTTGTATATTTGTGTCGACTTCTTCTTCTTTAGATGTCGTCTCCAAATCGAAATTTGGCAATCATCACAGCAATTCTAATCTTTGAGGCTGCTGCTCTGAAAAGTTCCCCAGATGTGCATTGAAACCATTCCCTCAAATTACGCAGCCACGAAATTCTTCTTCCTACATTTCTCTTTCCTTGGGTTTTTCCTTGTATTATCAACTGTAGCATCCCGTACCTTTCTCCTCTTGTAACGTGTCCAAGATAATGTAGTTTCGAGCTCTTTATCGTATCTATAATTTCTTTTTGTTTACCAATTCTTCTTAGAACCTCCTCGTTAGTTATTCGGTCCATCTACGATATTTTGAGGATCGTTTTATAAACCCACATTTCGAACGCTTCTATTATCTTGAGCGTTGCCACATTTAGTGTCCATGCTTCAACCCCGTAGAGAAGAGTGTTGAAGATATAGCATTTAACTAAACGAACCCTCAGGTGTAGATTCAGGTATCTACTGCAAAGTACTTTTTTCATTTTGATGAAATTTGTTCGTGCTATTTTGATCCGGGTTTTAATTTCGTTGGTGTAGTCGTTATTGGCACTCACACTTGTACCAAGATATGTGTATTTTTCAACTTGTTCGATAATATTTTCCTTGACTGTAAGATCTTCGTTATTACGATATGTCTTCCATATCCTCATGAATGTTGTCTTCTTAATATTTAGTGTTAGATCATACTCCTCACTACACTCAACAACTTTGTTCATCAGTCGTTGGTGGTCTTCGATACATTCTGTCAGAATCACCGTATCATCCGCGTATCTTATGTTATTGACGGGTGTTCCGTTGACTTTAATACCAGCTGATTCTCCTTCAAGAGCTTTTTTGAGGACTTCTTCGGAGTATGCATTGAAAAGCATCGGTGACAGGACGCACCCTTGTCTCACTCCTCTTTTTATTTCTATCTCTCCTGAGGTTAGTTTGTCGATGCATACTGTCGCCTTTTGGTTGTAGTATAAATTGGAGATGATTTGTGTCGACTACGGTATTGCAATTCAGATTAAGAATTTTTTGTTTATTTGAAAATCAGATACAGTTTCATTTATCACCACGAGCAAAGGAATACTAACTTTCAGTTTACGTAAGTTACAACGCGTATATTATTTTTCTATAAGAAGAACTCAGATAGTAAGTAATTCACAATGAACCCCGAAGTGAGCAGTAAATAGCACATTAAACGTCACGGTTTCGAAATTTATTTTACACTGGTGCAATGTTGTTGGGTATGCATGAGACGTTAAATCCAGGATTCGAGTGGCAGTATTTCAAACTTCCACAACGTGTACGTACAATGCCGTCTGTCCTTTGGGAACTGTTTTACCCACATAAAATTATATGTCCGCTTTGTACAGAAATATGGAGGAAATGCATGCCTTAGCTGTAGAGTTATGCCAATAAACAGAAAGAGAAGGGTTTGCTCGGAGCCTGGGGCTTTTCAGAACGTTTGTCTACTTCTGCTAGTGGCACTTTAACTTCCACACATTAGTAAAGTTGTGTTCTACATTGTTCAGCAAAAAGAGGGTTAAATGTGGGGTGTCGCTATTTATTTTTCAATATAAAATTTTCCAAGTTGTTTATGTTGGCACCAAAGATTTATATCTATTGGCAGAATGTGGGTGGCTTATATAGCACACTCCTGTGCAGTCGAAACGCCATGATGTAGATTAAACAAAATTCGCTTGAGTAGCTATTTGCAATAGATAGAAATCGGAAAACTCGAAGCTCTCTAACGTCTCTTTTCCGTAGCACGTTCCAGCAGCTATCATTACTTATTCATTTGTTTGCGTGCGAGCACACTAAACGTCTCTCTGCCATCGTTTTTTATGATCTCATAAAAGATGTGGGTGTTCTACTAACCTCTAAATTGGTTTACTAAGGAAATTTAGAAGACAGGAGGAAAAGTAGCTGAAATGTTGTTACCGATAAAGGAAGCTGTATTGATTAACTTATTAATACATTTACGAATTATTATACACTTTAGTGTGCATTTCTTACAGTTGTGTTACAAGAGAAACATTTTTAATAACATCCGACCCTTGCCCACTTTCCAGGGAGCTTTTTTCTGGAAACGGCCACTCAGTTTTCTTATTCTTGCTTTCCACGTGGCTCTCTTAATCTTTCCCTGAATAAAATCTTCAGTATAATATGCTCTTATTGTACACATGTGTAATGTGTATTATTACTTTTTTTAATTTATTAATGTTAATTCAGGCAGTATGTTCAGTTATTACTTTTTTTTTGTATTAAACAAGAGGGAATTAGCCATCGATTTTAGAACTTCTCGAATGAATTATTTCTTTATACATACGTACTACTCAGTGTTGTTTCATATTTCACCCTTCGTTCTACATTAAAGCAGCTGACGTACAAAATACCAGTGATGGATTTGCCATTACCTTCAGCAGCCTGATTAACTTTTTTTCGTAATTCAAGCAAAAAAAAAATGGTGTTGCGTAACAGCAGCGTGAAAATTGCATGCTGATACGTAGTTCGCTATAAGTGTTCTAACTAATCCATTTTTGAACTTATGCCACTAAACTTGCAGTTTTCAAGTTCTACTTCTATTCTACGACATTGGTTGCTATGTGTTCTATTTTTCTAATCTCATTTGCTAGCTATTTTCAGTACCTTATGATCAGGATCGCGGACACTATCTGTCATGTTCAGTTTAATCCAAAATTAATTCTGTGTTATCATAAAATTGTAATAACGGTTCCACCATAAAATTAATAATATCTGGCGTTGGACAAAAAGGCTTACACTTATAAAACATTACTTTAGCAGAGTATTTCGAATATAAGGCTTACATTTTAAAACATTTGTTTAAAATTAGCAATTTCTATTCAAATCTTAGAAAAACCTAACAAGAAAACTGCGTTTCTAATTATTTTAAAATTGAATGTGAAAATGCTCTAATACAAAGTGTCTTAGAAATGGTTATAAAACTCCACGTAACCTTGGGTTATAGACGGGATTTTACGACAACACCAGACCGCACTTAGTAGAAGTTGGTAAATCACCCGATGGTCCACAGTTAGCTCGCGGCAAGGTGTGGTTCACGTTACTTATGGAGTTCGGTTCTGTCTAAGGACAGTAAAAATTATGACGCAATGCCAAGGCGCCACCGTGAAATTCAACCTTTAGCCTTAACTGTTTAGCAAATAAAGGCGTAATTGATGCAGCTACTGACGTTGAACTTTTCTTTAGAATCTCTTAACAATTATTTGCTTAATAATTAAACACAACTTTCAAATCCAACGCGCCTGAAGGGCGCATTTCCCTACCGCTTAAATAATTGTTATTTTTTATATACGTAAAAAACATCTTAGTGTGTTTTCTGGTAGCAATAATACATTCAGTATGCAGCTCATGTTTTACTTAAATTATCATTGCACTTAGCAAAAGCGAACATGCTTATCTACTTTCTCATTTTAATAAATCACTTTAATGAATAACCTTAATCAAACAGGCAATCTTTACATTAAGGTCTCATTTGCGCTCATGCTTGTAACTCATTAGTCAGCAGGACACCAGAAGTTGGCCGACTAATGAGGCGGTCTCCTACCTGGAAAATAGTTATTACAAAACCACTAAATTTAACATTGTTTTTCTTAGCTGTCCTAACTTGTTTACGTTTCTGTTGGTACTGTGATTTATGTGTTTATTTGAGATCTATTTTAAAACTTTAATAAGAGTTGTTACACTAGTGTTAAATTTATTGATTAATAATTCATTTTATTCAATTTTGACAGTTTAAAGTGGCATTATTAACTCCATAACAACCTTCATAAACACTCTATGATTCACAAGAGAAATAAAAGCGTTTTAATTCACTAGAGATTTACAAACGCTTCAATGAAGAACAACATATTTTTATGATTTCTACAAATATTTACATTCAATTATTCTTTCTCTTTGTAGTGTGTAATATATAATTATCTTAATTTGAATATTTTTAATGTCATTTATTTCCAATTTTGTGTATGGCTGTAAGCAGGTGACAAACGTCACTTTGACGTTTGGCATACAGTAAGTGTGGTGTTTTATATGATATTTGGTAAGTGATTTAAGAGCAGCAGGCGCTATAAATTTGACTATTCCCCTCAGATAATATAAACCAATCCTATCAATCAATTTTCAAAATTTGAACCAATCAGAATCGAATACAGCGAATATTTTGCACTAGTGCAATACCCGGGTATTTGCACAAGTGCAATAGCGAGTATTTGCGGGAAGAAAAGCAAACCAGCTAGGTACACAAGAAATTTCAGAAAGAAAACTGAAAACTCTTTAAAAATGAATAGTGTGGTATACAAAGGATGCCATTTCTTCGAGGAATAGTCTTGCAATATTTCCCGCGTGCATTCTGTATATATACAGAATGCACTAGGGATATAACTACTGAATATTTTTAAATTTTTTATTCAAAATTTCGTCAAAATTGAAACATATATACGCCACGTAAATTAAACATTTATTAACTCAAAGATTTGATCTCACTCGCACTGCGTGCTCGTGAGCCCAAAATCTTTTCGTTAATAAACGTATGTTTAATTCACTTGGTGTATAATATTTATTATTGTACAGATTAGGGCATTTTATCAGCGTGTCAGTGACATCTAGTTTTAGTACATTACGTTATAGGAATTAAACAATATGATAACTAAACTAACTTTTTTAATATTTTATACAGCTCTTCATCAACTTGTAGAAAAAAATGCTGGGGTATAATTTAAATATGCTTCAGTTGCCAGTCCTAGGCCTGGAAAAAGTGTGAAGGAAAGTTAACATTTAAATCTAGAGAAGACTATTAATTATTTTTACTTTCCTGCTGCCTACTACCCAATATATTACTATATATTAGATATATAGTACAAGGAAACTATTGTGATCATGTAACAATCCAACCGCGAGATTTTGACTTTTCTTCACGTTTCCCGACACAAAAAATCCACTTTCAAAGAATATATGGGTGTTATATACAGAATGTTTTCGTTTGGATCGGAATTTCACCAAAAATTGTTTGGATCCTAACTTGATAAGAGTTTGTAAGTAATTAAAAACTGTAAGGGCAATAACAGTAGCCTAAAAATCTAAGATTTTATATTAAAAAGTGAACCACAAATTCTTGAGTCGCTGTATTGTGTTTTGCGAATTATAGCCCCTTTAAAGTTTTAGTCAGTTTTGCCAGATTCAATAAAACAGTATCGAGTGTTTAATAATAATAATAATAATAATGTCTTTATTCTACGGAATAGACAATATCTTATTTTTATACTAAGTTAAGGACAGGCGAAGTTCAGCCTGATAACAAAATTATCAGGTGATCTAGTTCTTTACCCGCAAATAATTTTGTTGATATATGGGTGTTTCTCCAAATAGGGGAAATAGTCTGGTCCTTAATGAAATTCACCAAAATGGTGCATTTTGGGCATTTTTTTTGTATATGAAAAAATTCATAAAAACAGTGTCTAATAAGCCTTTATTATAAGAAGTTCCGAAATTTCACCGTTATTGTTTAAATAATTTTTAAACAACTAAAATGTCATTAACATGGGCTGTCCCTTTGCGTAATTCGACTAAATAACCAGGTTTTTTTCGATGTTCTATATCTTATGAGCCATTAATATAGCTATACATGTAATTAAAGATCATCAAGATACCCGAAAATCTAGATTGCTTGTTTTTATTTATTTAAGTTGGCTTTTTGTTTAATGTTAGATTGCGTCCTTCATTCTGATGTCATTAACGTGGATAAAGTAATTCCTGGAATTCTCTGAACTTCGAAGGGTTTTAAATGTGGCAACACTGTTAAGGAGAGAGCAGGGGGGGTTAAATTTGCATTGGCAAGTGATTTGTATCAGTCAGTTTCAACAGTTCACCAGAGGAGCCAAGTTTGTGTACTAGTTTAAGAGGTTAGGTTTTCTAGTCGTCATTAACGTGGTTCTGGTAAGTTTTGCAATTTTTATATTAAACAAAAAAAATTGTGTGCATATTGTAGTCATTAGAGTACACTTGAAACATACAAAGTAGCATCAAGGTTAAACTTTTCTTATAATTTAATTTTTGTCCTAAAGCACGTTTTATCATTCACATGGATGAAAGTGGGGATCATTAGCATGGACAAAATATGTCCACGTTAATGACTGATATCCACGTAAATGACGGCGATCGTTTTTAAACTTACAGATTAGTCAATTATCTGATTCATTTAATAATGGGTCGTCAAAAGATGTCGGATGAAGAGAGAAAAAAGCGAAAACGAGAGTGTGAAAGAAGAAGACGTGAAAAAATTAGGCGGGACCCGGTTAAGAGTGAATTACAGAAGAATAAAGATCATGAAAGATACGAAAAAAATAAAAACAAGGGAGTTGTCAAATTAATAAAGGATCTTACTCCAAGACAGCAAAGAGTAAAACGAAGAAGCTGGAAGAAACATACAAAAACGTACAGAACTAAACAGAAAGTTCTTGAAAACTTAATTAATGAAACACCTCCTGAGTCAGAGATAGAGTTTAATTCCGACCAAGAAGAAAATTATAGACAAGCAATTCATAATGATAGTAAAAGATCTAACAAAAATAAAAGTAATGTATCTTGCGAAAGCACACCATCCTCATCGATGAATAATGATAGCTTTTCTGATCCGTCAGTTAGTCGCCAAAAAAATTTAGGACGAATGCGTGTGCGTAGGGACCGTGCTAAATGTTACAAAAAATTAAAGAAAATTGAAGATGAAAATATGAAATTAAGAAAACAGATGCAGGTTTGGAAGAAAAGATGCTATCGAGCAGGAAAGGTTAAAAATGAAGGAAAACTTGTAAAACATAAGAAGGAGATAACACCTAACACAAAGGTAAACAAAATGGTTGAAGGATACACAGTACCTAAAGAAGTAAAGAGAAAACTCTTGTTTGGAGAAGTTTTGCAACAAGAGCTTTCATCTAATTTTAAACAACTACAAGATCAGTCGTCAAAACAAATATTTACCAAAGCAATTGGTGGAAGGCTTTTAAGAAAATATAGACTTCTAAAGGAGGCTCACAGCTTTCTACCTTATAAACTCTTTCGGTCTAATAAAAAGCGATCTGAAAGGTTCAAGTACGATCGTCAGAGAACGCAAAAAATAAATACAGTACAAAAACTTATTACTGAATTTTTTGTAAGTGATAATATTTCGAGAGTTTGTCCTGGAAAAAGAGATACCATTACGAGGAAGCGTTGTAAAAAGCAAAAGAGATATATGAACGATACTATCAATAATCTGTTTTACGAATTTAAGAAAAAGTATCGTTTTTCCCGATTATCATATTCCACTTTTTGCAAACTCCGCCCATTTTGGGTAGTAACACCTAAAGTGTCTGGCCGTGATACATGCTTGTGTATTATTCATGAAAATTTTAATATGTTGTTATTTTGTCTTCATAAAAATAAAATCATACAGGAAAAAAACGCACAAGAACTGTTGAACACAATTTGTTGCAACAATAGGTCTGAAATATGTTTAAAACGTGAGTGTAATTTATGTAACACTAAGAAACTGTTGTTCCACGTTAAAGATGAAAGATGGAGTGACAAATATACCTATCTGAAATGGGAGACAAAGAAAGAAAAACGAATTAGCATTAAAACAAAGAAAGAAATTACAGTACAATTAACAGTAAAAAATAAAATTGAGGATCATCTTGAAAATGTTGTAGGTGCTTTAAATACTAGCCTTACAAAATTTATGAACCATACTCTTAACATAACACATCAATATTTAGTAATGAATGAACTAAAAAACAATCTACAAGAACATGAGCTTCTATTTCACATAGACTTTTCAGAGAACTATTCATGTAAGTATGCCACAGAAGCCCAATCTGTCCACTTTGGTGCATCTCGTGAGCAAATTACTTTGCATACGGGCATGATGTACTATAAAACTGAAAAAGAAGGGTTCTGTACATTATCTGATTCTTTGCGTCATGATCCATGTGCTGTGATTGCGCACTTAAAACCTATTCTGGCTCATTATTTAAACATTTATGAAAAAATTACAACCTTACATTTCCTCTCGGATAGTCCAACCACACAGTATAGGAATAGGAAACTTTTTTTCATGTTAAAATCGTGCATTCCCAAGAAATTTTCTACAATTACAAACATTTCGTGGAATTACTCAGAGTCAGGCCATGGGAAAGGCGCTCCTGACGGAATTGGGGCGACTATAAAAAGAACGGCTGATAAATTGGTGGCTCATAACAAGGACGTTAATACATTTGACAAGTTTATTAAAATGGTTCGTGATAGTGGTCCGAACATTTATATTGACATTATACGTGAAGATGATATTACTAATATTGAAAATGACTTACCTTCTAACATACCGGCTTGCAAAGGAGTAATGAAAGTCCACCAAGTCACTTGGGGGAAGAATACAGACTTGGTGTCTCTAAATTCACTTAGCTGTTTTGAATGTGAACTAGGGGTTGCTTGTGTTCATTACAAAATTTGCGAACCTATTAGCTTTGCAGAAGCAAATACTGCAACCTCGACTGCAACCCATTTACTGTATTCCGATAATGCACTTGACACTTTGAAACCACCTAAAGTGCTTTCTCCAATAGAGCAGTTTGGCAAAAATGATTGGATTGCTGCTATATATGATGATAAGTGGTATCCAGGTAAAATACTACTTACTATCAAATTTATGTCCACTTATTTTATTTTAATGTAGGGGTTATCGAAGATGTTACACATGATGGAACTCTCGTGGTGAATTTTATGGAAAGGAAGCAGAAAGGTTTTTACTGGCCCATAGTACCAGATCGACAAAAATTGGTACCCACTGGTGTTATGTGTAAATTGGAAATGCCTCCTGTGCCCGTATCAAATAGACTTTTTAAATTAGATAATTCGAGCAATATTGACAAAATATATCTTGAACATATGAAATAACTTACTGTTACGTTTTCCTATTTTTTGTGTTTACCTGGTTTTGATTATTTACTTAATATGTGCTTTGATACAATAAAGTTTTTGTGTTTTTTAAATTTTAATGTGTACTATTTCCTTTGAAAGAATTAATCTTTTGTACTTAATTACTAATATTTTTGGAGTACAAAAAAAATTCATTAACATGGACGGGCCTGTCATTAACATGGGCGGACTTAATTTTTTATACAAAAAAAAAAGATTTTTTAGCGTTGCCCAACCTACTACTAGTTTATTTTAGGTCTTAACAATACTACAAAAATAAAATTTTTAAAAAAACACAAATTTTTTTTGATAATTTTTTATACAGTAAAATGTCCCCTAATCTGAGAATGACCCATATAAGATATTGTAGGTATATGAAATACACTTTCCACATAACAGCCGTATCCGCCTGAATAAAATAGAGAGACATTAGTTGACAATAACTATAAAGAGAAGTTACAAATGATATCGGAGGCTTTCACGGCCATTGTCATTATGTAACAAATGGCACAACCTTTGTATTTTGGCAACTTATCGGCCCTGTCCGCTACTAAGCAACACATTTTTTTCTAAAAGTTTGTTTGTTAATGGATAAGGTCTAGGTATGCAGAGTACGAGATACCTTACACACCGTCAAAGTCCTACTTAGAATTTTGCCGAGACTAACAGTTCTAATCCTAGCAAGGAATCTTTTACATGCTACACATCGTAGTAACATGGGACCCACGTCTTTACATCACTTCCAAATGATGACATTCTGTAGAGACTTTCATCTGCATTTTTGTATATTTATCTACTCCAGTGGGATAAGTAACTCATTACGTTACTCATTTGACACTATTTCCGTTAGGTAATGAAGCTCATTACACCAGTCAGTTATCTAAGGGCTTCTTTACCTAACTGAGTGGTATACTGGCTTCATTAAATAACTGATATAGTGTCAAATGAATGGCATAATGACATGTGCCTACTAAAATATTTTTGAAAATGACAGATCTGACATTTCTCTTAATGCACTTTTCTCGATTTTGGGCAGTTGTAGATAAAATTTTGTACAAAATACATGTGTAATAAACTGATAATGCATCATTAATATACTTGTGTGCTTACATAACTCGTGCCACGCACTCGTTTGTAACTTACAGACACGTATATTAATGATGCTCTTATCCCACTTGCACAGTAAATAACTATTATAAACTTCACCGGGACCGGGGATCAATCTCGCGACCTTAGCTAAAAGTAGGTGCAGAACTATATAAAATATAAAAGGTTAGTTAGTATATTGTTTAATTCCGATAACATTATTATCCATTTACTTTACATCCGCACATTGCCAAATTTTAAAAAAATGTCTTGACTATACTTCCAGAATAATGGTTTTTTTTATTAGACTGTACATTAATTTAGTTATTAAAATGTGAAAAATAGCAGTGTTGCCAACATACTCACAGTTTGTCAAGTAAATGGATAATATGTTGTGCTACTAACACGCTGATAAAATGCACTAATATATATAATACTTAATATGAATTTGACACCACTGTAACAACTCTTATTAAAGTTTTAAAATAAATCTCAAATAAACACAACAATTAAAGAACCAACAAAAACGCATATAAGGTAAGGCAGCTAAGCGAAAAATTCAGTGTTTTTGTAATAACTATTTTGCAGGTATGAGATCGCCTCACTAGTCGGCCAATTTGGGGTGTCCTGATGCCTAACGAGTTGCAAGCATGGGCGGAAATGAGACCTTAATTACTATTGGTATTTTTCTGGGGCGCAAATGGCCCGAAAATGGCGGAGGCGCAAATGAGCCGGGTGCAAGTATAAGCCGACGCCCATGGAGATAGTTATTTTTTTAATTTTATTTATTTAAACTGCGACCAACAGTTACACGAACGAAACCATACTCGTAGTTTATTTATATAAAATTATACAAGCAGCTGTTACCTAAATGTAGTTTTTCTGTCTTACGGATAACATTTACAATACATTTATCAATTTCGTAGAAATTGCACTTTTATTCTGTGTCAACAAACACTCCGTTAACGTATAAAGGAGCAATCTAATAGAAGGCTGCAGTGAAGGACTTTTCCCGTGTAAACGACTTATCTAAAAGCATTCAGAGAACGTTGAGTTCTTAAAGCCACAAATAGTTGTAATGGGGCGCATTATTGGCAAAAGAAAATCTCAAAAAAATATCTTCTGCTAATGGTCCATCTACTAAGGGCATTCCATTCAATTGAACGTAAAAGCACTTTTCTGAAATAAAAAAATCGATCACTTCCATTTGCAGTTTTTCCATCCATCTAGAAACTTAGGTGTTGGACTGAATAATTGATTGTCACCGCCACCCACTATCAGTGTTTTTGGCAGGCATCAACTCGACAAGCACCAAGCTCTTAGAAACTTCGAGGAAATTAAATTCCCACTTCAAACCCACCGAAAGTGAAATACCCGTTACCCATTTGTTTCCAATAAAGTGTAAGCACTACTAAACCTGCTAGAAGCTTCCATCTCTTGCAATAAGAAGTTAGTTAGGTGAAGTACATGTGGCATTAGGATTTAGCTCTGAAGAATTGTAAGTAGTCTGCAGTAATCGTGTCAGCAAATACGACTAACACAAAATGTTGAACTACCGACTCAGAAATGTGTAAGCTTTCGCTACGTAGGATATGTCTGACTGATTCGTTACACGTTATAGAGATATATAGTCGACATCTTTTGCACATTATTCAATAATGAAACTAATAAATTCTAATATTTATATTTGTATTATTTACGGAATGTTTTTACAGTTTATTTATTTATTAACGGGAAACCCAATTGAATTAATACATAAAAAACAAAACGAGTAATAGTATACAGCACCCTAATAACAGAATAAACTAGCTTCAGTAATACAGTAAATTATTGAGATAATTATTTTAATTTTTCATTAAAAGTATTAAGACCTATACTAAATCAATTGAAAGGAACGTACAGTAGCAACGTAGTCATTGGGAAAAAAAGAGCCGATTTTTAAGCCAGTTCGTTCTTTATGAATACTTAAAGTTATCAATTTATCAAATCAATTGATAATATCTAACTGCTGCTGCTGCCAGACATGTCATTAGTCATTGCTGTACAATTAATATTGTCATATGACTGAGCTTGACCTACTTTTGTTATTGAAACTTGAGACTACACGTCGCATGTCATATATTATTCCAAATTGCACTGGTTGTATGCATTAGAACAGAATGCTTAGTGCATATTTATCTGATAGTATTGAATTAGTTAGTTTTTTTAATAATACAACGGAATATACCTGTAATATAATTTCAATCCAAACGATTGATTAAAAAGGACTGCCTATTTTGTGACACCATATTTAACAAGGCTTTCAGTAATAGTTTGAAATGCATTCATAGTCTGGTAGTTTTTGAAATCAATGATATTTTTGATGAGACGTGATAAACTAAGAGAAGTTACAACAGTAACAAATAATTTGAACTGCCTGAATAAATAGGGCAAATCATATAATTGATCATACAGCATACGTTGACCTACTACTATATATATGCAAATTTCAATTGATTTTATGTTGAAAATGGTTATAAATATTAGGAAATTTAAATATATGTATCTAGTCATAATAACGACAGTAGTTTTCCTTACATACTAACATAAATTTGTGGCCGTTTACAATTCAGTGCAGTACAAAAAATTAATAGAATTTGCCACGTCAGAGCTATAGTTTGAAATGCTCTTTCAAGCTGCTTTAAAAAGAGGTATATTATACAAGGTGTTTCAGAATTGCACGTCACTATTCGAGGAATGTGGCCAAAAAACAAATAAGAAATTACTTCTTAAGGCGGCTACAGTCCTGAGAAGTGTAATAGAAAGGCACGAATTTTATTTAATTAAAAGAATTGAGATACTGGAAATTTGGTGTAATTCTACGCAACTTTTGATGTTGAATTATATGACCTTGAAAAAAGTTGGACCAATGTTCATAGAACGTATGTTTTAAATTTTGACCTATAGACACTTGCCTAGAATAATGCCATGCAATTTTGAAAATCCCTGTATAAACTAATCGTAGTGCAGGTATTTAGTACGGATTAACTAAATATCTGCAACACGATTTGCCTGCTAATGATGCCTACCCTAATCTGACAATTCCTTGTAATTAGTTTGGAACTTGGATATGGAAGTTTCTGTTAAATTTCAGTAGCAATATCAGAATATTAGTGGATTACAATGTTGTGGATGCTAATTGACAGTAGATTTTAGAACAAAGAAATTATTTTAAATATTTGAGCAGTTTCTAAATTCAAATTTGAAATCTATGAAAGTATTTTACGACGTTCGCTTGACGTACATCTTTGTTAAACATTCTTATTTAGGAAAAACGCAACTTGAACCTTTTTAGAAAATCTTCCATATTACACTGTACGCATTTCGTAACCTTATAACCTAAATATAGATATGTGTTGTGTAGAGCAAACCAAATTAAAAATCTCTAATTTAATAAATAAATTTATTGTCAGTGGGCTGTCGTTTTGTCTAATTTAAGAGCAATGAAAACCACATCACCTTTAAATGAAACTATCCGCATACGTGGTAAGGTTCAAAAGTTTCCAGCCTCGCAGATGGAAATGCAATTGCGCAATATTTTGAAATGTTTAAACTCGAGTATCGCGCGGTCATTAAATTTTTAACGAAATAAGGCGAAAGCCCTGAAAAAGTAAACGAAATTAAATTGGTTAAATACTGGTTTAATCAAGTATGTACTTGATATTTAGAAACTATTCACACAACTAAAATATTGCAAAAACAAGCATGCTACTCGTATCTGCATACTTTTATTTTCAATTGTTCACGATTGTACTTTGGGAACGGCTAGTGCAAACCGCAAGCACAAAGACTTTATTGTACCGGTGGGCAAGCACTAGTTGATCTTTCTATTTTATTAGCATTATGTTATTCCCATGTTGCTACTTTTGTGTATGAAAAACATAGAATGTCCACGGATGAGACTTCACTATACGTATGAATTACAAACATTTTGTTTTTGTTGTTTGATTATATTACCTTTTTAATACTCTCGGGCCGGAAACTTTTGAACCTTACCACGTATTCACTACAAGGTTTTTGGTTATTGAGGAAGTTCAAAGAATTTACAAAACTTATATCTTTATTTTGCCAATTGCTAATACCTTAAAGTGCCAAGTACTCATACCGGGTGTCGTAAAAGTCTGGAAACGGCTGAATATCTCGAACAATACGCTTTGGATCGAGAAACGAATTTTTTTTAAAAAGCTATCAAATGATACCAAAATTGACCCCCCCCTCCCAACCCCTGTGGGTTGATAGGGGGACAACTTTAAAATCTTAAATAGGAACCCCCACTTTTGATTGCAGATTCGCATTCTACGCTAAAAACTACGTAAATACATTTTAACTTTCGTGGAGTAAGACGCTCGGGTCACCGCTCTGATAGCCAGAAAGTTCAAGTGTTCATATCGCGTGTGATAAAACACGGCCTCCGGGTCAATGCATTTATTTATCTACAAATTCGTTGTAAAAGGTATTTAACAATATTATTTTTATAATACCCTATAACACCTAATTGCAAGCAAATCAGCTTATTAGTGCCAGCCAATGGCAAATGCAGCCGGGTTTCCAACACACACCAGCCCACTACATGCCGCCCGTAATTAATCAACACATGGGCCAAAACGCAGCACCATCGTGTATCTTACCTGCTACACATTGGCAGCCACCTAGTTCTCAGGTAGCTACATCAAACCAATCTCCTGGAGAATGGACTATAGTCACTTCAAAAAAGAAGCGCGCTCCCCAAGAAGAAAATAGTCGCATTGTCATACAAAAAACTAGTATAGAACAAACTCCGCATCTGAGCCAAACAAATCGCTTTCAAGCCCTGCCGGACCTTGAAGATAAAACAATGGAAACAGACAAACCCCCTGAAACTAAACAATCAAAACCTCCTCCTATCTTCATTACAGACGACCTAAATATTAGCCCGCTAACTGCAGAACTAAACACCACCGTCAAAGACAGTTACACCTTAAAAATCATTGTTAGAAATCAGGTCAAAATCATGGTGGAAAGCGTAGATAAATACAGAACTCTAATAGCCAGACTAACAGAATTAAAGGTACAGTTTCATACCTACCAACTAAAAGAAGAGCGCAACTTCAGAGTGGTGATAAAGAATCTTCATTAATGGGTCGATGTAAACCTACTCATAGCCGAAATAGAAAGCCGGGGCCATAAGGTCATAAATATATATAACGCCAAGCATAGAATCACCAAACAGCCACTCTCCATGTTCTTCATTGACTTGGCTCCATGCGAAACTAACAAAACAATTTACGAAATTAATCATCTCCAATACACAAAAGTAACTATAGAGCCACCCCACCAGAAAAAAGAAATACCGCAGTGTGCAACCTGCCAAAGATATGGACACACTAAGAGATACTGCACACATCAACCTCGATGCGTGAAATGTGGTGCAAATCACTCAACCAAAACTTGCACCAAAACTAAAGAAACACAACCCAAGTGTGTTCTATGCTCGGGCTCACATCCAGCCACTTACAAAGGATGCCAAATCTACAAAGAGCTCCAGAAAAAGAAATTTCCACCACTACGCCCAAAAGTACTTTCACCACCGGTAGCCCCAACCTTGATACAACCATGCACCTCGAACGTACAACCACTAATGTCACAGATTGTAGCAAATGGTATTCCATCTATCCCCCATCCAAATACGGCACACACGTCAAACTTAGAAAAGTTAGAAAAGATTATGCTTGACTTAGCCGACAATTTAAAAATTATGCTTAACCTACTTACAACCATTGTTTCCAAACTTCATTAATGGACCGCACACTCAAAATTGCAGAGTGGAACGCCAACGGCCTGTCCAATCACGTCGATGAGCTGCGTACCTTTATTACTAATCATGACCTCGATATATTATTAATATCTGAAACTCACTTCACCTATAGGTCCTACCTAAATATACCCAACTACATCATATAGGATACCCAACACCCGTTCCATCTGGGCCCACGGAGGTACAGCAGTTATTGTTAAAAAATCCATAAAGCACTATCAATCCGATAAATATGCCCAAGAGCACATCCAAGCCACAAGTGTCGTAGTAGAAGACTGGACTGGGCCACTTACAGTTACAGCGATTTATAGCCCACCGAGACATAATATCAAAGAAGAACACTACACCGGGTTTTTTAACACCCTGGGTGCAAGATTCATTGCCGCCGAGGATTATAATGCCAAGCACCAAGAATGGGGTGCTAGGATAACTACCACCAAGGGAAGAGAGCTATTGAAATCACTCAGCAACAACAACCTGAACTACCTCACTACCAGACAACCTACCTACTGGCCCACCGATCGGAGAAAGATTCCAGACCTCCTCGACTTTGGTATTGTAAAAAATATATCTAAAAACTACCTGAAAATTGAACAATGCCTTGACCTGTCCTCCGACCACTCTCCTATTTTAATCACACTATATTCATCCGTATTTACTATAAAGGGACTCCCTAAACTCAGCAACAAAAAAACCGACTGGAATACCTTTAGGGACTTAGTAAAAGAATAAACCTAGACGTTCCGCTACAAACAGCAGACGATATTGAAGAAGCCGCAGAACACTTAAACCATACAATTCAAAGTGCAGCTTGGGACTCAACTCCTCACCTAACTACGATCGACAAACAGGGTCCCCTCCCTATGTCGGTTAAAAAAGCAATAGCGGAAAAAAGAAGACTTCGTAGAATATGGCAGAACACTAGATACCTAAACGACAAGAACAGACTCAACAGAGCAACACGACACTTGAAAACACTGCTTCACGATTTGAAAAATCAAGGGATACAGAAATACCTGCAAAACCTCTCTGCCACCGAAGCAACAGACTATTCACTGTGGAAAGACACACGAAAGCTAAAGCAGCCACAGCAGTCACTACCTCCAATCCGTAAGGCCGACGGCGCCTGGGCCAGAAGTGACAAAGAGAAAGCTGACGCATTTGCACAGCACCTCAAGAAGACATTTCAACCCTTCCCGGCTGAGCTAAGTGCTGAAGAAGACGAATAAATAAAACAATACCTGGAGGCTCCAGACCAGCTCACTTTACCAATCAAAAAGGTCACATTATCCGAGATCAAACGTACAATTACCTACGAAATAAACCCAAAGAAAGCCCCAGGTATGACCTCATCACGGGAAAAATTCTGAAAGAATTACCGAAGCAAGGACTTAAATTCATACTGTTTATATTCAACGCTATTGTACGTCTAAATTATTATCCTGCAGAATGGAAAGTGGCCCAAGTTATACTTATTTCAAAACCAGGCAAGCCACCAGAAGAACCCTCCTCCTACAGACCCATTAGTCTCTTGCCAATAATCTCCAAACTATTCGAAAAGCTCATGCTAAAAAGAATAAAACGTCTTCTTGAAGAGCAAGAATTGCTGCCGGATCATCAGTTTGGTTTCAGGGAAGAACATGCCACCCCAGAGCAGATCCACAGGATAGTAAACGAAATCAATCAGACATTTGAAAACAAAAAGTACTGTTCTGCTGTATGTTTGGACGTGGCACAGGCCTTTGACAAGGTCTGGCACACGGGACTGCTTTTCAAAATCAAAAGGACCCTGCCGCATAACTATTATCATCTCATAAAATCGTATCTGACCAACAGGTATTTTCAGGTGAAATTCCAGCAGGAGCTCACGAAATTACACCTTATAAATTCGGGAGTACCGCAAGGAAGTGTCTTGGGACCCACCCTGTACTTACTGTACACGATAGATCTACCCACTTCAGAAAATACGCTAACAGCCACATTTGCAGACGACACTGCCATACTAACATCTCACGAAGACCCAGTGACTGCTTCACGAAACTTACAAATCTCCCTGAACAGAGTTCAAAACTGGATGCGAACTTGGCGCATCAAAGTTAATGAATCTAAGTCAACCCACGTTACTTTTACACTCCGACGGGAAATATGCCCACCAGTGACACTAAATAATGCTCCTATTTCTCAAGCAGATGATGTAAAATACTTAGGCATGCATCTTGATCGAAGGTTGACTTGGAGAAAGCATATTTTTACCAAGCGTAAACAACTCGGCCTAAAGGTCACCAAACTCTACTGGCTACTTGGACACAAATCCCAATTAACGCTATCTAACAAAGTCCTACTATATAAAATCGTAATAAAACCTATCTGGACATACGGACTACAAATCTGGGGTACCACTAGCAACTCTAATCTAGAGATCCTACAAAGGTTCCAATCGAAAACTCTACGACCCCTAGTGGACGCCCTATGGTACGTGAGAAACGAAGTAATCCATCGTGATCTTCGAGTGAACACTATTAAAGGTGAAGTGTCGTGCGCGAGTGAAAAATGCCTCACTCGTCTTAAAACCCATATTAATCCTCTCGCAGTGAACCTCTTGAACAATGGCAACATTACTCACAGACTAAATAGGTATCATCCTCTAGATTTAGTAGATCGTTTTTAAATTTTGAAACATTTGTGTATATAAGTGTACATTTCACTTTATGTCTGCATAAAGGAACTTTTCATTGGAAAAGTATCCTCCATGCCAATTTGTAATCACATCATTTACCTATTGCTCGATTGAGCAGATTGTAAATTTAATAAATAAACAAACAAAAAAAGTATGGTAATCGCAAAAAACTCTTTCCGAGATTTTTTTAGATTTTTACGTTTAATGATCCCTAGATGACGAAAAAGAAGTTTTCTCAATTCCGTTTGTCTGTATGTCTGTCTGTTGGTGGTATAACTCAAAAACTATTTGTTGGAGGAAGACAATATTTTGCATGCAGATTATATGTCTACCTACCATGAAACCGTAAAAATGTGTGAGAAATATATACCTACATAGTGAGTACCTTAAATAAAATTTTGTTTATTTTTGCTGTAACTAAGAAATAGATAAAAGTAATAATTTGCACATAGCTTAGGCTTATCATTGGCGAAAATGAGACCTAACAGCTACAGAGTAAACATCACTAATTGGACAAAATAGTATGACGCAGTAGAAACTCGTGCAATTTGAGCACGGTCGTGGCTCAGTTGTCAAGCCACTGCAAGCGGTGAACCCGAGCGGCGGACTAGAAACTGAACTCGAAATATTCACCTCGGAGCACGGAGTTCGAGTCCCAGCGGATTACTATTTTCTTGCAAATTGATGCAATTCGAGCGAGAAGTTTCGTGTAAACCCCTTTACAGATTTCGTTAGATGATTCCAAGCATTGCTGGAAATTCTCACATGCTACTGTGTTGAGCACCTTTTGCGATTTTGTCTGGATCTTCTCAGGACAAAACGACTTCGCAGGACACTGAGCTAGGTTACTAATAGAGCAAATAGTGTCGTATTTTTGGCAGACATGAACCGCAAATCACATGTGAGATGCTATCCTTTCCATGTTCAAAACGTTCCACAAAATTGTGTTGAACAATCCTAGAAACTGACAAACATGGTGAATAATTCAGTTATGGTTCCCAATAATAATCTTCTGAGTGTTTTGCAGTTTTGCGGTACCTATTGCACTTGTCAACTGCCACCTAGAATATTCATTGTTGTTGATTGACATTGGTTCATCCTTCAAGCGTTTGTGCCAGTATAAGTTTTTAACTTAACTCAAAACATTGCCATCAAGCGCGTCCTTAAGTACTATGTTGGTTTCAGCATGAGTTCTTTGAAGTTGGGCTAAAATTGCCAAATCTAAAACAGAAACGCGTGTAACCCTAGAACGTGGGGCTTCTATTTGCTGCTTGTTGCCAGAACCATTTCCAGAGGGTGCTTCTAGTAGCGAAACACCGTATCACATTTGGTTTGCTTCCTTTTTCTTCTTCTTCATATGGTTGAACTTAGTGCTATTGGTTTAATTTCCTCCTTTATAGGTTATTGTCCTGTTATGATGACGTCCAGCTGTTATACCATCTTCGTGGTTTTCCTGGTAGACGTTTACCTTCTACTTTTATGTTCTCCCGCTTCTCCCGGCGCCTCGTGGTACGGCAGCCACGGAAATAGTTGGCCCCGGAAGTCATAATAACATCATGACAGTCGTTAGTGGGGTTGGAAGTCCCCATAAATGTACAGTGACGCCTATAATTGGCCTAACGGGTGTTGGCTGACTACGAAATAAATAAATAAAATGTTTCTCGTGAGCCTTTCATCGTCCATTATTTCAATATGGTCTCCCCATTTTCGTCGTCTTGCTCGTGGAGGTTTCTCTGTCGCCCTGATGATTTAGCTTTGTTTTAATTATTTCAGCTCTTACCCGAGCTGCGTAGGTTAATATTGGTTTCTCGCCTTCAATTGCTCGTGTTTTTACTGCGTTTATTACTTTTATGTCAGTCGCATGACCTATGTGACTGGTGTTTTCATTTGCTTTCTGCTTGTAGCGTATACATCCTTTGGCAATAACCATGAAGTTTTTTTTTGGTTGGAGATTTGCACGTTGAATTATATTTAATCTAGATAGAAAATATGTTGGTGTAACCCAGTATTTGTATCCCGCTGGTTCCCATTATATATTATACGTTAGTGTTCTTAATACTGCGTACATAATTATGATAATATAAGGACGGGGTTTCGACTAACCCTTTGTCTTATACCTATCACTTCCCGCAGATATTTCTACCATTAGTACGTTGTAAGTCTTAATTCTTGTTCTGTTATTCCTCCTCAGTTACTTAATTATCTGTATCACTTTTACGTCTGTACCATTGGCTTGCAGTGATCTTTTGCAATCAGCAAGCTGCACTCTGTCGAATGCATGAGTGAAGTTGACGACATCGAAGTAAAATGGATTGTTGTATTTTATGAATTTAAATCAAACGGAAAATAGGCATATGCGACATGTTTCGGAACTGACACACAAGTTCCATCTCCAGGTCAAAATTTAGTTACATGACAAATTGCTACGTTGAGAGCACATGTGAAAATTGAGATTACAAAATTGATAAGGTTAAGTCAAAAGTCAATCCCTTTGACATATTAACAATTTAACTTTAACTTTGAATGAAATTTATCCAGTTTTGACCTTATCAATTTTATAACCTCAAGTTTAACATGTGCTCTCAACGTAGCAGCTTCTCATGTAACCACATTTTGGCCTAAGGATTAAACTTGTTTGGCAGTTCCAAAACATGTCGCCTAAGCCTTTGTGGAGAAGACCAAGAAGTGTTTAATTTGGTTTAACTTCCCAACTTCATTATTAGAAGCATGGAATACTTTTCGATTCGGTTCGATTCCGTTAATCTAATTTTCCGAACTTTTGGGTATACTCACAATATAGAAACTGCAAACAACATTTTGTTTTCAAAGTATATTGATAGAAGGTCCCACGACCATTAAGCACTTGTCAACATTTTCGACAGTTTTCTTCTCGTTAAGGAAACTGTTGCAAACTGTGAAAACTAGTATTAAAAGTGTATTTGAATCAAGTTAAAAGAAATTGACTTGAAAAAATAAAGAAAACTAAAACGGATAATCTTAAGATTTAGCGATACACAGTAACAACATAATAGAAATTTATTTAAAATAAGCTTTTCGCTCGATACCTCATTTATGAATAATTCATTTTCAATAAAGTGGCAAGTTAGTTAAATAGTACGTGGTTTAATTACAGTGCCAGTGTATTCGGTCTAAGTGCTATAAGCTCCTTATTGGAGGCTATTCAGCTTAGAACTTTCTTAAGACGTAACAATCAAAAACAATGATAAAGTTTTCAAAAAAATATTTAATAAAGACATATAACTCGCATCCGTAGCGAAAAGAGCGAATAAATCTCCATAATATTCGATGCCTTCCTGCTGTCACCAAAAAATCTATCCTCCCGGAATCGAGTTTACGGCAACATCTGCAGGAGGCCTTCGAGCTCAAGGTAAACTCGTTCGTGCTGAATTATTTAAAGCCCCCAATTTAACCCTTCCTGCACGCAAAAGTTGTGCATATTCATATACACGTATTTAGAATGCCGACGAGAGGTGGAAATCTACGGCGGATCTTATTAAGAAACGAATAAATTGCTACCTAATGCAAAGGTGAGAGGGCGACGTCTAGCAACTAAGCAACGTTTTCACAGCTCGTAGAACTTAAAGCGATTTTCGCTTGCGCAAAGAAATTAACCTGCTACATATTCAGGGAGAGACGTAATATTATAGTGTGTCGCCCCATCATGTCGTGCATTAAATTACGGCTTCGGAAGCAACAAGTATCCCTGTGCATGGCACGAACAAAGAAATCGATGGAATACGGAATAGTGCCGGATAACTTATGGAAATTGAATGCTATTCTTGTGGAAATACTTTATTTTGCTAAAAGTTTAAATTAACAAATGAATAGTGAATATTGATCAGATCAACAATATGGTAAATAATTCGATTTCGTTCCTCAGCAATTCAATAGAAAACTCTTTTATCCAAGTCAATATTTCGAAATGCTTTATTTTTTTCCCAAGGCAAACTGCAATAAAGTTTGGAGTTGCAGAGAATTACAGTAAAAACAATGTGCTTTACTTACGAAAGTGAGGTTAGTGTTTCGTAATTGGCAACAAAGATCACACACAGGCATACCTTGTTTGGTACATCAGGTTAAAGGTTAAAAAACAATACTTAAGGTTATATCACAGTCAATTGATTCATCTAATATAAACAGCTTAAACAATTTATATAGTGTAATATAACCCCCTTTTGGAGCCCCACTTGAGGTTCCAATTGTAATATAACTCCTTCTCGCAGTGTTTATATTTGTATTAATGTCAAATTCCACGTTGTGAGTTAAATTGAAATATGTAATATACTTTTAAAATTAAGAAATACAATCCTTTACGTAAATGCACCCATATATAATACCTACCTTATTGCTTAATAAGATCGGTAGTAATTGACGTAAGTTATAAATCAATCTGACATTTGAAAATATGTCAAGTGTTTAATACCATTTTGCCACGACTAGTCAGTTTAAAAGCAGTGTTACCCCTAATTTCCAACTGAATGGGCTAACCTTCAACTAACAACTTCTTCTGTATCTAAAGACTGAATTCCTTAAAATATAATAATTATTTGACTTTATGAATCAAATACAGGTTTCAGGTACTTCATAAACTTAAATTCTTACGTTCAGTTTGTTAGTAGCACATAGAAGTTTGATCTGACATTACACAATAAAATACAGATTGCCAAAAAGTGATTTAATCAATTGTTAGTATTTCCAAACTTGATTAAATTAAATGTAAAATTCTAAATGTTATCCTACCTTCAAAATGTTAAAATTTCAAAATATAATTGTCGAAAACGTTGAGTACTCAAATCACAAATATAATTTAAAAAAATAATTAATATCTATAATAATCTTCTAAATATAATTACAATGGTTTTAATAGTTGTCACACCAAATTCACTTTATAATTTCCTATTAGTTTGTAAGAAATTGTCACTCCCCTTCTGACACCGAGGGAAACCGTTGCAGAAGATACTAGCGGTGCCCCTTTCCGATCATCGAACGAAGACACCTCAAAGTACTGTACTGTACTGTAATAAGCTAAATATCAGTGTGAGCATCCAGAAATTTGTGTGCATGCGAGACAATACCGTACTGAACAAGATTCAAGCATCTTCAATCCTCCAGCGAAAGTGCTTTTCAAATTATTAACCAGAGTCCAAGTGTGAGCTTAGGTGGAGATTAAACAATTGCAGAAATTCAATCGGTGTCCCTTTTGACGTCATAAGACAAATTAATTCTTGAAACAAATGAGAATAATAACCGCCAAAGCACTACGATTTAAATAAATACCTCTTCGAATGTTCACAAATTTGATTTTTAAAGTCAACGCTTGCAGCACAATACGAACCATTTTTGCAGTTTTGACATACATTTGCGACTGCGTATTCGGGTGCTCAGTGGCGCACCAGTTTAAGCAAAAATTCACAAATTATTGGGAATTCGCCCCTGGGAATAGAGTTGATTGTTTTACCGAGCTAGCGTTGCAATAATAAATTGCAGATAAATAAAATACGAAAAAGGGAATAATACTATTTATTTTGGGTCAATTAAAAATAAAAATACAAAACAAGATTAGTTTAGTCAGTTTAAGTCTTACATTAAATAGCAAACTTGCCTTAAAATTATATGTATTTGTCTGTAATCCTGGCTAATTTATATCTGCAATTAATAACATACAGAATTTTGTTAACGTATTTTAAATATCTTCATAATTTTCCTTCTGAATACTATTTACTATAATCATATTTAATTATCAGTATCTGAGGAAGAATGCATGGGTAATTACATAAAAGAATATTAATATTTTTGCGTTTTTCCTAACCTCAATTTTAACCAAACAGCAATGTTAATTTGGTTAAAATTGAGGTTAGGAAAAACGCAAATTAGTAAATTAAAGAACCATTTTACAGAGGCTGATAGACACTCTTTTGTCCATTTTTGTCGGAATTATCTTTCATTAAATGACATTACATTAATGAATGCTGCAAGTATCAAAGAAGCGTAGGAAATGCTAAGATTATAATTAAGGCGTTGTTGGGCTGTCATAATTGTGCTGTTTGTGTGATTCTTGCAAACAAGTTTCACCAATATAATTACAACGCATTGTTATTTACATACACTTAAAATAGGATAGAATTATGCTAGAAGCTTTCTATTTTAAAATCAGAATTAAACTGGTTGGTTAAACAAATGCAGTTTCAAATTGGTTCACGAATTTCACTGAATAATAGCGATAACAATAATTTCACGACACGAGAGAATTCTCATTTTTCAAGAGTTTATTCGAACCATCGAGCAGGAAATATATGTTACTGTGACACTATTTTTGTTTCGAACTCATTTTCAGGCATATATTTTGTACTGAAACGAATAAAAAGTGATAACCTCAAAATCCTGACAAATATTTCGAATTTATCAAGCTTAGTGTTCGAAGCTGTTACCAACAATTTCATTTCGTCATCATTTCTCAAATTGAAAAGCCGTCAGTCCGTTATAAATTGCATTTTACTTGTAGCTTCCTTTTACATTTCGTCGCAAATCGAAAGAACTCGGTCCTTTATAAGCTCACAAAGGTCCACTTATATGTATATTTATTTAGTAGTTGGGGACGATATTGTGGCGTTTGTGGTAGCACGGTAGCTGAAAGTTCATAAAAGGGACTATTATTTCTACATAATAATAATAATAATAATAATACCTACAATTTATTTACCAAGCGGATACTTTTAAAAGGTTTAATTCTGAACTCTTAACTAAATTAGAAAAAAATCGCTAACCTCCTTCACCTTTTGATGTTGAGGATAATAGCTCAAATGCAACTTAACTACTCTGGTATATGTTGAGCTACGTTACATATTCAGCTTCATTGTGTGACACGGGTGTATAACTGTATATTGTGTGTGTGTGTGTGTGTATGGTCTTGTTAAACTTCATTGACGAATCTTCCCAGGAGAGTGCCGTTAATTGTATCCCAACGTGGAATGGTCATCCATCGTAGAAAATATTGAACTGAGTAAAAAGTTCCAACCGAAAACTACGTTATTGCATTCCACAACTGTGTTGCCGGGGCTTCAGAAATTTTAATTAAAATCGTAGCAATAACTATCTATATACCTAATAGAACCATATAGTTTTATTATTATTAAGAGCGTAGATACGTTATGCCAGTTTCTTATGATTGAGCCATAAAAATGTGATTTTCGGTAATAAACGATGATCACGATGGCGACATAACGATTTGCTACAGGTATGTGGTTCATGTAGAGAAGAAATTTATTTGCTTCTAATGTCTAGGGTCTAGGGCATGTGAAGTTAGATTGTCTGAGCAATTTGTAGATTGCACGTTATTAAAACTCGAAATGTAGCACATGTCGAACTGAACTTTAACGAAACTAATATCTAAACTCCGCCAAGCGCCAGTGCTATCAGCAGTTGCCCGTCTTGCAGTTCAGTAGTTATTAATAACAAACTGCACAGCACTAATGAAATTGCTTACTTTAAACGTCCGTATTGCAGCTCGATAAGTGGAAACTACATTGATATTTCAAAAGAGGTTTCAATATTTTCAGTCGCAGTAACCTCTTGAGGTTCATCTAATTTTCGCGTACCAATAAACTATAAACTATGCTTTAGTGTAGTATACACGATATGCGAATGATAAAAAAAAATTATTAAAAAATCATAGGAAGCAACGGACTTCAAAGTTTGAATTATTTTTAAAACATTTAGAATTGTTTAGCAGTGATAGTTTTTTTTAAATTATATATAAAGGGTTAGTGGATTAAGTTAACCGTTTAATTATCTGAATCTGTTTATGCTTTATGCTCAAAAAATATATATTGTTGTTGAACAATTTGCTGTACGGAAATCGAATATATATGTTCTAAGTAGCAATTTCAGAGAAGTTTTATAATAAAATACATATGTACCCTAATTACAAAATATTAAACAATTTTGTGCTTTCGTATATGTTACTTTGAATGATTTTAAACAGTCCAATAAAATTAAAAGCCCGTGTAATGACATTAAGGAACATTTTCGATGTATATTAACTTTATTGGCCGGACAATATCGTCAATAACCTCGTGTAATGGCCAGTGGTAATATAAACAACATATAGAGTCCAGACCTTGTCGATATTCCTTGGGTAGGTATAGTCGTCAGTGCCAGGTGTGTCTTTGCAGGTGTTGAGTCATTTTTTATGATAGTGTAGCGAATTGTGTTCTGTGGAGTTATTGGCAAATGTAGAAATAAAAATACGTTTGTAGATCAGCTACAAAATTATATAATTTAAAATATTATGGAAGCTTATTGTATGAATAATCGAACCAATGTGTTTATTTTTATAATTCAATATTATTCAGTAATAAATGGTCAATAGCGACAATCACGGACGTTGTCGTCAGTAAGGGATTTAGCCAGTGGCGGCTGCTCCGTAGGGGTTCTAGAGTTTGAGCCTCACAGCCCTCAACAGCCTATGTTTCATTAGAAAAAAGTCACTATTATATAATTTAAAATATATTTTATCATGTATTCTACCGTTATAATATAACAACATGTAAAACAATATAGATATAATAATTTTGAGCTGCTCGCCTGCCGTTCACTCGCCGCAGATGGATTGGAGGTTTTTTATTTTTGTACTGCGGAAACTGCTGCAAACACTTGTACAAGCACTGGGGCACTTTGGCAAAAAAGGCAACACTTTTTAGCTTGTAAAATGCCCGCTTAATGGTCAAAAATTGTATTTGAATGTGGAGTACAAAACTGACAAACATGTAATAGTTTTAATTCAATTGTTCTCTCTTATTTAACAAAATAGCATCAAGTTGCTGAGATACGGTGTTATGCTTATGTTAATGTAAATTAAGTTTGACAATTAATGGACATAAAAGGAAATAAATTTGTGTACATCAATTAGAATTAAAATTTTTCTTAAAAACTAGATTATTGTATTTTTCTTATAACTAAAATTGTTCTATTGCGTCACACACAAACGTTTTTTATTATTTGGTCACTGCTCTGCTTAGCACTATTTTTATTAATTATTAATGCACTGGCATATTAGCGTTCCACCATTTTCCTTCGGTAACTTCCTTTCCTGTTGCCTGCTTCTCGAATTGCTCTTTGCAATGTTCTGTTATCCTTCATCTTGCTTAATTCACCTTTCAGCTTCCTCACACAATTTTCACTATGCTTGGCTTTATTGAAAACTACGCTCCTTTTAAAATGCACATAAGAAACCTTTTGTGTCTATTAATTTCCTTCGGTCTGGCTTTACATTATGCACAAACCTATTCTTTTATTATTTTAATTTATTTAAAAGTCAATTTCGAACTTTGTGAAAATAAGCTTTGCCTTTGCGTTCCTTTCTCGACTATTTTACTGTTTCTCGCATCTCATTGTCAATGCATTTAATATTTTATTTTAGTTTAACATTGAAATTGCATAAAACATCCCAATTCTGTGCTTATTGAATCGGTAAATTATCCTGCGCTGCAAACAGAGCCAAGTTGTGGGCCTAATACCATCTCAATACATAAGTATAAGTATACATAAGTATCGAAGCCGCGTAGCGCACGTGGGTAAGCGCTGCGCTTGCATTAAGCAAGTCCTCGGTTCGAATCCCGCGGGGGACGGAATTTTTCATAGTTGGGCACTAAATTAACTGTGATTTACTCAGATTCACAGACCTAAGAGATAGAGTAACAAGGTCAACAGATCACCATGACTACACCTCACACAATGGTTGCTGCGCAAGCACAAATGGCGCGCTTCAACTTTGTATCCTGAATCCGGGGCAAGTTGAGCATTGTACCGCCAGGTTTAAGCGCATAAAGCACCAGCTTCTACACCGCAAAGTAAAATGAGGTTATCGATAATACATACATACATGTCTGCACAAGTAAAACTAGAAAATACAATTAAGAATATTGAAAATATGAGTATTATACCTACATAATAATACACAACACTACATGCCGTGTTAAACGAGCAAAAGTACCGTGGTTGCATTCGACCGCTACTATTTTCGGGTTTTTGTAAACAAAATTCCCATTAGTTTTAATAGCGATATTATCACAGAAAACAATTACTTATTGCTTATTACTTATGGATATTGGGTGTGTTGTTTAAAAGTATGAACACAAGTACATTTCATTTAATGATATGGAGGGTTTATTATTTCCTTGCTGAATGAGTCCAAACGATCCGTTTAAACCCACTTTTACAAATCGATTTTCCGAGGTTGCCGCCCGATGAAATTTCGAGTGGCATTCGTGACAGGAAGATCTGCGCGCATCTCATACTAACTCCCGAAACTATAAATGCAGCATGCGCCGCGACTACTGCTAGTATTTTAGTATGTATAACGTCGACCGTCGGAAGATTTTTTATGTAATCTGCAAATAAAATGCTACCATATTATTTTTGTTACATTTCATTTTTGAGCATGCCTCATAACTATTTGACATTTGTCTAAGAGATTGGTAACTTGGCAGCCAAAACGTATGCAGCTTGCGAATTCGATAGCGCTCACTTTTTTTCTTATACTGCAGATATAGTTATCCATATTTTCAGGATAGTTACCCCTCAATATTTTACAATACTGACATTCGCGTTATATAGTCCACATTTCGGAAAGAAACGTTGGCGCTATACCAAATATGGCAGTACATTATTTTAAAAAAAATATGTTTGAAACATCTGCAACATTGTAGACGGGACTACTATAAATATCATTTCTGATAATAGTTAAATATTTACACTTTTGTATGTATGTATTATCATTACCCTCATTTTACCTTGCGGTGTAGAGGCTGGTATAATGGCAGCAATTAGATGAAGCAGTTAGACCCTAGCTAGTTTAGGTTTTTAAGTTTCTAGAAGCTTACTGATGCATGCCGATTGATACATTGTGTAATGGAAAAACTAAAAAGGAAATATAAAACGGATCGTTACGATGGCAATTTATTTCGAAAGACAGTCTCGGTGGATGAACATTGAACATAGAAATAAATCAACAGAATTAAAGCGAATATTTTAGAGCTAGAAGTGTTGTGTTATTTACTTCCCAACGTTGACTGTTTACTTTAGATTAACTTTCGGTGAAATTTTTAAATTATTTTATGGATGGTCCAAAACCTGAAATTAAAATTACTGAC
The DNA here is from genome assembly GCA_940337035.1 of Agriotes lineatus. Taxonomy (NCBI): domain Eukaryota; kingdom Metazoa; phylum Arthropoda; class Insecta; order Coleoptera; family Elateridae; genus Agriotes; species Agriotes lineatus. The sequence continues at coordinate 57,612 of CALNHX010007154.1, forward strand.
TCGTCCTGCCATCGGATTTGCGTTTAAAGGAGGTTAGCTTACTGCCTTACCTGACCCACTCATATAACAATAAGAAGTTTAAATATTGTATCTTGCGGCTCTGTTGATAAGAATTCGAAATATAACTTTTGTTATACATGCAAATGTTACTTGCAAATGTAATCCTAGTAAATATTTACTTGACTTTAATGTTACAGGTTGTTGCAAATAATGTCCTTTACAAAACTTCTGTAGGATAAGGTAGATTTTTGATAATTAGTATTATTTAAATTTCTCGACCGGCAAACATACATAAGACGATTTTCTCAACTTTTGCCGCCCTTATTACCACTGCTTCTTAAATTACTTTGAATGCTTCGACTTAACTGAAATGATTGAAAGGATGGTTATATAAATAAGACCTTTATCATTTAGTTCAGTGAATATCACAAGCAGTGCTTGCTCACGGGGTACGAGTAATAATTAGAATGTGTACTTTTAGACACCCTTTCTTAACTGTCTAAAACAGATTATTCGTGACGATACACAAGTTGAGTAACCTATTATAACACAACGTCTAAACTTCTAGAAGTTTCATAATATGACAGAACTTAGTAGTTGGTTTAAGTGTAGCTGCGATGGGAATCTTCACATCGTATGCCCTATTTTCGATACTAGTATTCTGTCTTCAGAAACTTCCATTTTTACCAAAATAAAAGAGCATCGGACACATTTTACAGCTAATAACGCGAAAAAGATCCTGAAACAGGGCATCGGTATACAAACAGCTCCAGGAGGCGGGCTTTCACAGCTGATGAGGCGATAAAGGTTGTAGAACAGTAAGAAATGGATATCTTTGGCTAGACGATGGCGGAAATGAGAAATCAATATCGCAAGCGCATTGCCCTTTTATCGAAAACTGTAAATATCTTGATTAGAATTCCATAATTGCAAACGGTGTTTTACAAATAGTTTGATTTTATTATATTTATATACTGTAGATATATTTCGTGCAAAATCATTGCTAGATCATTAAGTACGCAATAACTTAGTCTTATCAGGACTTTATAACAATTTTGGCATATGTTGTAGTTTCACTTTAACCTAGGAAAACACCTATCAAATTCACAAATGTGCAGGTTTAATCTCTGTGTTATTATTGAACTCCCCTTGGTAATCTATTACATAATAATGGTTCATTTAATTAGTCTATAAGGACCATTAAATTTTATGTGCCAACTTTATACTGCCAGTCTAAAACATCTGTGGTTGATACCCGTACATGCTCGATTGAGTTTTATTTTAACAATAAAGGGAAATGTATTTCGCTTCGCTTCTGAAGTCCGTTGGCACCGGTTTTAATGGCGGCACTGAATTTTTATTACAAACTTCAAGTGAAATTTAAGGGTTGCTATAATAACTTCAGCACGTAAATCCATACACATTTTCTCTCAACCTGGAGGAAATGTGGGTTATTGGAATTGTAAAACAATTTCCATTTTCCTTCGCATTCGTTTTTCCTATCACAGAAGTATGATCAAGGTTGATTGATGACATTGCGGCGGTGGGAGCGATAAGTAAGTGCAATATTGATTTATGTATAGTACCTACATGGAGGCCGAAGACGCATTTTACGCATAAAAAATTATAGCTGCAACTTCTAGCAGTTTTAAGTAAGTATATTGTTACTGCTAAACGCTCTAATCCCCAATAGCAATAGAATGAATTAACGATCATCTTACAATACTTCAATATAAGCCAGATAGCAAGCTGCGAATACCCAAAGCAGTCCCATAACCAATAGCGTTCAACGGGCCATCTAAGCTACTCCGGAGAAGGGAGTAAGTTAACACTAAACTGGCCAAAGCCAAATACGGGCGCCACTAACTTGATTGTGGAACAACTCGCGAACCTAAATTGAAAGATTCCTCGATGATATGCTAATCGGAGCTTACATTGAAGAGGTTATATCAAAAATGCATTTATTAGACGCAGACTCTTTGATAAGCTATGATCTGTTATAGCAAGAACAAGACATAAATGCGGTAGATAAATAAGATTAGAGGGCAGTTCTGAACGAAGAAAATGCGTTTTCTGTATTTAAATTTGACACACAAGCGACGTCGCGCGTCGGGGAAGCTAAAAGCAATTCAACTTTGTAAAAGTACGGAATGTTGTCTCTGAAGCTGTGATATTTAAATGGAACTAAATGAGGCGAATTCGATATTAAATCCGCGTCGTGATAACGTAACGTTTACAGTGTAGAATCAATTTCACATACTTACTTAAAACACATATACACAGAGCCCAATGTACGCAGAAAATACACATAAATTAATAATACACCAATGCATCAGTACGTCCGACATTAACAAGAAAATGTTATCGTCGTAAGCTACACACTCATTTGTGGATTATCTGTAGAATTAATGGTCCTACGATTGTGAAGTCCAAATAGCCAACGTCTTAAGTAGAAACTCTCAACATCCCGATATATAAATCCATATACAAAAATGCGAAAAATTAGAAAATAGTACAACCCTTCAAGTGTAAATACAAAAATATTTCATACGAAAAACACGAAAACATTTATGCGAAAACACTAAATTTCCATCATTATGGACACCTTAAAAGCCCTGTAACAATAAAACGCAATTAGCTGCCAGGCGCAGAGTCCACTCAGAACACTTACAGTTGCTCAGTACACTTGGCAACCAAAACAACACCTAATCGCTGACGATCGTTATTACGTGACCGTGTTACCGAATAAATTCTCAAAACAGAGCAGACGATACGCCAAATCCCAATAGAGAACCCCCGATAAGCTCACACAATACAAGATATCACACGCAGATTCAATTAGATAGTTCTACAGTGCTGGGAATGAACTGTCGCTACCTGTTAATCTCCACCATATCAAAAGGAACACCTAATTTGTCAGGTAAATATCGAGCTCCCCGAGCTAATTAACTCACGTAACTTTTTAAGAAAGGGCTTAACAAAACCGAAATATCTCATAACGCGAGATAATATGTTGTGAGAATGCAGGGAAATCGCTTGACCTGAAAAAACCTCAATGTTAACCTGTGGTAGCTAAAATCACATATATCCTTCTAAATTCGCATAGCCATTACGTAGATTAAGCTACGGCGGAGCAGATCATCAAATCTAACGTTATATAACCGTAACAATATCCATAAATTGAAGATTGGCTTTCTGGCTTTTATATTATGTCAAGCACCGGCGCCTCGAGTGTATGCGAGTTATCATGGCCATCTGAAAGAAGTTGCGTTTTATGTATTTAAACCTGACACACAAGCGACGTCGCGCGTCGAGGAAGCTAAAAGCAATTCAACTTTGTAAAAGTATGTATAATGTATAATCTGTAACTTCATTTACCTTGCGGTGTAAAGGCTGGTGCTTTATGAGCTGGCATCTGGCGGTACAATGCTCAACTTGCCCCGGATTTGGGATACAAAGTTGAAGCACGCCTTTGGTGCTTGCTCAGCAACCATTGTGTGAGTTGTGTGTCTTGGTGATGTGTTGACCTTGTTACTCTATCTCTTAGGTCTGTGGTTCTGAGTAGAGCACAGTTAATTTGGTGCCCAACTGTGAATGGTCTCACTGAACCCGATTCTAATCGCCAAGGATACGGAAAAATTCCGACCCCAACGGGATTCGAACCGAGGACTTGCTTAATGCAAACCTGCCGCTTACCCATCTGCGCTACGCAGCTTCTTTTACTTTGTAAAAGTACAGAATGTTATCTCTGAAAAATTTGAAGCTCCATAAAGACATTGCTGATGTTCTCATTCCATCTTTATATCTATGTTTAAAATAGTGTTGCCACAAGGCGAAGGGAGGCAAGATTTTATTAATATAGATCTAGATCTCGAAAATTCCGAAAAGTAGTTTCTCGAACTCGAAAATTCTCGAACGTCGATTCGCGATCTGCAACTCTAGGATCTCGATTTTCTAATATAATATACGCGCGTACCGAATTGAGGCAGTTGCGACTGATAATTTCGATTTGAAACTTGTTCGGAATATATCGTGCACTAAGTATTTATATTTCCATAAATCAACGTAACATTCACAATTAAAGGCAAATCCATACATATTCTACTACTTTCGAATTATAGAAATAAATTTAAAATTTTAAACTAGCATCTCTCTGTAACCCAAATTCATTTGAATAATTTCGAAAACATTAGAAGGTAAGTAATACAAATTAATTTAAAAAAAAGTAAATTGTATTTGCTTTTGATGACGTAAGCTAATACATATTATTAAAATGTGTTAGGTGCACATAGAATTTCTCTGTACTTTGCCTTCTAAGCAAATTTCTGTCTGCTTCTTTATTTTAGTATAGGCTGAGAGTTTGTTGCTACGATACACTGAGTGTGGTTTTATAAGCCATCTTCATCCACGGTCGGGACAGGTGGCTAGCCTAACCCCTTGAATTAAAGAATTAACAGGGGTGACGACCACCAAAGGTGTTCGTATGATGGCCGGAGAGCACACGATTTAACCACTGTCCGGGTGTGAGGTTCGAACTCACTACCTACCGACTGCTAACGCAAACGCTTTGTGAGTCGGCCACACGCTCTCTCCAATTTTATTTATCTGTGAGAAATATGTGAAGCTCAGTCCGTTACATTGAAGAGGTTATATCAAAAATGCATTTATTAGACGCAGACTCTTTGATAAGCTATGATCTATTATAGCAAGAACAAGACATAAATGCGGTAGATAAATAAGATTAGACGGCAGTTCTGAACGAAGAAGATGCGTTTTCTGTATTTAAATTTGACACACAAGCGACGTCGCGCGTCGGGGAAGCTAAAAGCAATTCAACTTTGTAAAAGTACGGAATGTTGTCTCTGAAGCTGTGATATTTAAATGGAACTAAATGAGGCGAATTCGATATTAAATCCGCGTCGTGATAACGTAACGTTTACAGTGTAGAATCAATTTCACATACTTACTTAAAACACATATACACAGAGCCCAATGTACGCAGAAAATACACATAAATTAATAATACACCAATGCATCAGTACGTCCGACATTAACAAGAAAATGTTATCGTCGGAAGCTACACACTCATTTGTGGATTATCTGTAGAATTAATGGTCCTACGATTGTGAAGTCCAAATAGCCAACGTCTTAAGTAGAAACTCCCAACATCCCGATATATAGATCCATATACAAAAATGCGAAAAATTAGAAAATAGTACAACCCTTCAAGTGTAAATACAAAAATATTTCATACGAAAAACACGAAAACATTTATGCGAAAACACTAAATTTCCATCATTATGGACACCTTAAAAGCCCTGTAACAATAAAACGCAATTAGCTGCCAGGCGCAGAGTCCACTCAGAACACTTACAGTTGCTCAGTACACTTGGCAACCAAAACAACACCTAATCGCTGACGATCGTTATTACGTGACCGTGTTACCGAATAAATTCTCAAAACAGAGCAGACGATACGCCAAATCCCAATAGAGAACGCCCGATAAGCTCACACAATACAAGATATTACACGCAGATTCATTTAGATAGTTCTACAGTGCTGGGAATGAACTGTCGCTACCTGTCAATCTCCACCATATCAAAAGGAACACCTAATTTGTCAGGTAAATATCGAGCTCCCCGAGCTAATTAACTCACGTAACTTTTTAAGAAAGGGCTTAACAAAACCGAAATATCTCATAACGCGAGATAATATGTTGTGAGAATGCAGGGAAATCGCTTGACCTGAAAAAACCTCAATGTTAACCTGTGGTAACTAAAATCACATATATCCTTCTAAATTCGCATAGCCATTACGTAGATTAAGCTACGGCGGAGCAGATCATCAAATCTAACGTTATATAACCGTAACAATATCCATAAATTGAAGATTGGCTTTCTGGCTTTTATATTATGTCAAGCACCGGCGCCTCGAGTGTATGCGAGTTATCATGGCCATCTGAAAGAAGTTGCGTTTTATGTATTTAAACCTGACACACAAGCGACGTCGCGCGTCGAGGAAGCTAAAAGCAATTCAACTTTGTTAAAGTATGTATAATGTATAATCTGTAACCTCATTTACCTTGCGGTGTAAAGGCTGGTGCTTTATGAGCTGGCATCTGGCGGTACAATGCTCAACTTGCCCCGGATTTGGGATACAAAGTTGAAGCACGCCTTTGGTGCTTGCTCAGCAACCATTGTGTGAGTTGTGTGTCTTGGTGATGTGTTGACCTTGTTACTCTATCTCTTAGGTCTGTGGTTCTGAGTAGAGCACAGTTAATTTGGTGCCCAACTGTGAATGGTCTCACTGAACCCGATTCTAATCGCCAAGGATACGGAAAAATTCCGACCCCAACGGGATTCGAACCGAGGACTTGCTTAATGCAAACCTGCCGCTTACCCATCTGCGCTACGCAGCTTCTTTTACTTTGTAAAAGTACAGAATGTTATCTCTGAAAAATTTGAAGCTCCATAAAGACATTGCTGATGTTCTCATTCCATCTTTATATCTATGTTTAAAATAGTGTTGCCACAAGGCGAAGGGAGGCAAGATTTTATCAATATAGATCTAGATCTCGAAAATTCCGAAAAGTAGTTTCTCGAACTCGAAAATTCTCGAACGTCGATTCGCGATCTGCAACTCTAGGATCTCGATTTTCTAATATAATATACGCGCGTACCGAATTGAGGCAGTTGCGACTGATAATTTCGATTTGAAATTTGTTCGGAATATATCGTGCACTAAGTATTTATATTTCCATAAATCAACGTAACGTTCACAATTAAAGGCAAATCCATACATATTGTACTACTTTCGAATTATAGAAATAAATTAAAAATTTTAAACTAGCATCTCTCTGTAACCCAAATTCATTTGAATAATTTCGAAAACATTAGAAGGTAAGTAATACAAATTAATTTAAAAAAAAGTAAATTGTATTTGCTTTTGATGACGTAAGCTAATACATATTATTAAAATGTGTTAGGTGCACATAGAATTTCTCTGTACTTTGCCTTCTAAGCAAATTTCTTTCTGCTTCTTTATTTTAGTATAGGCTGAGAGTTTGTTGCTACGATACACTGAGTGTGGTTTTATAAGCCATCTTCATCCACGGTCGGGACAGGTGGCTAGCCTAACCCCTTGAATTAAAGAATTAACAGGGGTGACGACCACCAAAGGTGTTCGTATGATGGCCGGAGAGCACACGATTTAACCACTGTCCGGGTGTGAGGTTCGAACTCACTACCTACCGACTGCTAACGCAAACGCTTTGTGAGTCGGCCACACGCTCTCTCCAATTTTATTTATCTGTGAGAAATATGTGAAGCTCATTCCGTTAATACACTTTACATTGGCGCTAGCACATTTTCTATTTCCTATTTTAAATATGACAGTGACGCTAATAATTATTAAATTTTACCTTGTTTTTATAAAAAATAATTGTCATTTCATACAGTTTTTCATTTCCGAAACACTGCATGTAAATTGATTTGATAATAGATAAACAAAACTCTATCTAAGAAAATCAAATAGAATTCGTATTACCGATGTTTTAAATTCGACAAAGGTCATAAGTATCCCTTGCAAGTATTCTGCATGGCTAGCATAAAACTATAAAAATATGCGCATCTCATTTTCAAAAATTAATCAGCTTTTCAGAAAACCCGACGCGGTTGGATGTTGCAGCTAGTTGGAATAGGGCAAATTAAAAGTCGATGTATTACTAAAGAGGAGCATTATTCCCAAACAGATCGAATAATCCTTTATTAATTTATGCACTTTCTATAATTATTTTTACGTCGGTGTGTGACATTGAAATGTTATCAGCTGACGTAATAGGATGTTACTCGCAAACCATTTTATCAGTTCAGAAATTACAGGTAAACTTTGCTATTCAATTTAGCAAACAATATCTGTGAAATGATGCTGTGTTACAGTAGAACGCTTCATGCAATTTCTATGCTTTGTGTCAGTAATTTAATACCTCAATTATAGCCATTGTTGCTTCTTGTATCAGCAGCTTTTGTATAATCCCAATGACGCGTAATTTATTTCACATATTCTTAGATTAGAAATTCTCCGTTCTTTTTTCAGAACATAACTTGTTAATAAATTCACAGCACAAGCATTTATAATTAATAGTTACTTTGGTGCTAAATTTTGACTTTGTTTTTGACTATTTCCATCCCGGTAGAGAAGTTTATAATTCTGGTAACTGTTAATTATTTTGCATCGTTCTTAAATACTGTATTTGTAGTTGAGAAAGAAAATATATTAACAGTTCAGAGTGAAACATGAAAGTTGAATAAGCCTGGCAAGAGCTGCAGTTGATTTTAATGTACAGTAAAGTATTTCGGCGGCACTTTTGCTAATGTTTCAATAAATACTTTTTAAAGTATTTAAAGTGCAATTAATTGCAATAACAACAGCAAACAATTACGTTACAATATGAAACCTGAACAGTTACAGCATATAATTTCAACTTAATAAATGAACGTGTTCGATTTTGAGGTTAGATTTTTAATTAAAATATCTGTACATACCTATTTTCACAAATAAAATAAGCAAAATAGCTTTGAAAAAAGTGCGCTTGATAAACCAGAGTAACGCAGAATACTAAAAATCACCACAGAATATGTCGACACAAACGATGTATTAACAGTGATTCTATTTGACGTAACTTCGATAACTTTCACCTTTAAATGTACCCAACGAGTATTCTTGAGCGTATTTGGTTGACTATTCAACACTATAACATATAAGCCAATCACATTGCAGACATTTGCTTTTTTCAACCAATCATAGCAGTATATCACTGAATATTGGGCACCATGCAAAATATTCACAAAACAATGTACGTACTCAAAAAATAAATAGCCTTTTGCGAAGTATCGCTTAGCAACGATGTTCTGTCCTTAGTGATATCACTAGGTTACGTAACACTAAACCCCAACAAACTGTGTGGCTTGTTTTAAAAATTTTAAAATGCTGTGTTTTGGAAGTATTCCGCTGAATTTAATTGAGAATGAATAATTATATTAATTGTTGGATTATTTTTCAATAAAGTTAATCGTTATGTATTAATATTGTTAAATAGTCGTCCCAAATACCACTCGAAGTGAATATATTTTTTTTAAAATATTTTGTCATATCCATAGAAATTATTGCAAATTTCACTCAACAAAATCACATTTAAATGTCACTCGCCTTCGGCTCGTGGCATTTTTGATGTTAAAAATGTTTCAAATAAAATTCTTGAGGTTTTCATATTTTACGGTTTTCACGTTTGCTTCAGTGTCTGTATTTATCAATTATCCAACACGTACTAGAATTTTGTTGAAACTGAACCTTTAGCAAATGATCTTCTACATACTCTGCCTCGTGGTGATAATATAGGACCCGCTGTTTGACATAATATATTCTGAAAGATAACATTTTCTACAGAAACTGTACAGTTTTTCATCATCATTTTTGTATTTTCAAAAACCTCGCCAGAATTTGAAATCGAACTCGCGATTCTTGGATCAGTTGTTTGCGGAAGCTAATTTTTATAACGTGGTGGTCAACACTACAATTATTTATTCAGCAAAATAGAGATGCTGATCATAAAGAAGAGAGACCACCACTGGGGCAGGAGAAGTTGTTGAAACTGTTTAGCAACTGATGTATGATGAATCGACCAACGCCAATTAGCATATACTGGTATTGGTACTGACATCAACGACGTTTAAAAAAAATTACCTTTAAATATTAAACCATGCTATTAGCTTTCGCATTTCAATATAAGAAATCTTTAAATATCGATTTATTATTTATATCTGTAGTGAATAGATCAATATACTGTAACGATATACGCCCCTATATGTGTGTTAGAATCAAATTTAGAAAAGAGTAAGGGATTAAAATGGTTGAAAATAATTTGGATCTATTCAGGTATAAGGTGGAATGTGAATGGATATTATGTAATTACAAAGTGAACGAAAATTTATAGTCAAATGGAAAATAGCTATTTGAAAAACAGATGGATTCGAAAATAATATAATAATTTAAAAATTGCAGTTTGAAGCGAATGACAAATACTTAATTGAAATAAAATAGAAATTTCGTAGGTTTAAATCAAATATATTAAAACTAGAGTGTATAAAAAGGGATTTGATATGGTGATGTAATTTGTTTCGATTATTGAAAATAACAAACTTTAAAAATGTAGCAAAAGATTTTGGTGTAACTAAAAATAACCCTGTTTTTATTATAAAATGTTTTGAATAATAAAAATCTGGTGTGATACACTCACACAACTTCCTCTTACAGTGTTCTTATAATTAGTCAAAAATTTCATTTTTAATTTTTAGCCATTTGTCAAAAATTTTCAAAAATTAGAGAATTATTGACATTCTAATATAAAATAGGGCAACTATTTAATTTCAAAATAGATTAAAATAACTTGAATTGAATGTTCATAGTATATTAAAGGCACTGCAACGAGTATCTTAACAAATTTATGACGGCCCAATGTGTTAAAAATTAATAATCAAAATTAAAAGCCAAGTAAATAAAGACAACACGTTGTAAGGGTCAGTTCATATTTATGGCGTCGCAACTAGGAGCCCGTACAATACTGAAGTTTGCATAAACCTGGATAAACCTTTGTATAATTTCTTTTCAGAAAGTTATATTTTATACTCAGAAAATTGGAGTACACAAATACGTCCACCTCCACAATCTCATCAGCTAAAATTTGTAGCTTTTACGGAGTAACTAGAACTTGAGCTTTATACGATTGAACGACAGCAGTGTTGAAAAAGTTTAATAGTTAATAAAGTCAAGTTTTAGAGTTACGATCCTGATTTACGGATCTCGTTTGTTCTCGTTTATTTGGTATTTTAGTTGTAGTAAATTGAAATGGCGATGCAAGGGAATTGATTACTTGGAGTAAAACATCGGTAAGACATTTTTTGTTTTACTTAAGTACTTAATGTGCAATTTTGTTAAATTTAGTTAAATAAGATAGCCCTTACTAGCATACCTTTGCGACGTAAAATACCTTACTACGTGACAGTTACTTGTGCAATCAGTTTTTCATCAAAAATAGATAGTCCAAATACTATAATATAACTTAATAATAATGTAGATACAACGCTATGACTGGTTTGATATGGTTTATTTTGATATGAATACAATCGTTCAGTCTTAGTGAGTTCATCTAGCCGCAAAACTATCTGTAGTTGCAAAATTATCCAATCTGATTAGCGCAAGGTTTACATGACCTTGACTTGATTGATATAAGCGTAGCTACAACACACGAGTATTTGTGCATGGGTTTCTATGGGTAGCAAACAAAGAATTCTTTTATAAATCACTAGTATCAAGAAAAAACTTTTAAATGCAGACCTATATTGCCAGAGAAAAAAAGAGCTATCGAGATATACTTTTTGCTGTATGACAAAAGACTCCTTAAAATCATTACTTTTACATGATGGGTTTATAGGGTACGTCGATTCGTTACGGTAATCCACCCTTTTCTACAACTGACGTATCGCTTGTGGCTGTTATTAGAAAAGTCTTGTAAAATACCTATTTGCGAAATAGGTTACATACATAATTTATTTTGGGCCTCTGAATACTTATAATAGTTACTGCAAACCGGAAAACAATTTCGACTGTTTGAAGATTGTTCGTTGGGCATTACTTTTTAGACAAAGAAAAGCTGTAATATTATAAGTAGCTTTGAAAATAAATATGGTTTGTCTTATGTGGTTGAAAAGAGAACATTTTCGAATTACCCTACTTGTTGTTTTAAAACATTAAAACAATATGATGCATGTGATTTATTAAAACTATTAAAGTAACAAAAATAACAGGACATTCGTATTCTCCATAAAAGTTGCTTCTATCTTGTCGCCTAAATAATTTAACTTCTGCAATTAACAAAAGTGTTTCTTCTCTTTTAAGTAATTGACAAATTAAGATTTTTTCCAAATGCTAATTGTATATCAAAAACAAAACCAGTATTAAGGTGCAGTCTTTATCAGAAAATTATTTTCATATCTCTGCTAACTTCCAACAACCCAATTATGGGATTCTCCTATCATACATACTAATAAATTTGAATCTTTGGAGTTCTATCCGATGCAATTCTTGAATTATCTCTTCACAACTGTATATTGCAAACATTTCCTCAAAAGTTGTACTGTTACTGTCTGTTAATAGCACAGCAACTCTGATAGAATCTCTACCACAGGCTAAGAGTCTGTTAACTTGGAAAGTTGGTCTCGTTTAATCTCAGGGCTTGACATTATTATAATTCCAAATGGTTAGCAGAATAAGTAAGTAGTTTTAAGTATACAATCACTCAACCATCCCAGAAATTCGTTTCGTTAGCTAGTAGATAAAATGCTTTCGGGGAGCATTTTTTGCTTTATAATATTTGATTGAAAGTGGTTCTTTTATTATTTCTTCATTCTAACCAAATAATCTGTTCCTTAAATGATTTTGAGTCCTCCCAATATTATTTTTTAAATGAAAACAATTCTGAATGCACATTTTAATGTGCTACGTATTTCAAACGTCGTTGGGATTCCAGTAGAATTATCTTTAATCGCCCATTAAGTTTCCATTAAATTTGTAGTACTCGTATTAAGTTAGGAGGGAAGTGAATTGGTAATGTTACCCCAAGAGCGGAAAATAAGTTTACACGAACCGAACGGTAGATTTATTTTATGTCTTTTATAGAAGGCGCAATATTGATTTAATTTTGACATCTACGAGTAATATCCGCTTTGCGATCACAATTCGTGCTTTTATTGGGACCTGGACACTACGCCGACTTGACACAACGTCGACCGTGGACACTACGCCGACCGTGGACACTACGCCGACCGTTGGCCGTGGACACTACGCCGACCCTGGACACTACGCCGACCGTCCTCTGTGGACACTACGCCGACCTTGGACACAACGCCGACCGTCCTTTTTGGACACTACGCCGACCGTGGACACAACGCCGACTATTAAAATAAAAATTAATAGCAAATGCAACACTGTAGTGGACACTATGCCGACCGTTCCCTTTGGACACTACGCCGACCGTGGACACAACGCCGACCGTACTCTTTGGACACTACGCCGACCATGGACACAACGCCGACCGTTCCCTTTGGACTCTACGCCGACCGTTGACATAACGCCGACTCATCCTCCTAGAATAAACGTTCGTATAGGTCTCAGTGTGCATATTTCTTTACGTCGCCGGCGATACAATTTTCCTTACTAGGAATACACTATTTTTTCTACTTCCCGCATGTAAATATTCTATTTCTTCACAATCCACAGAATGGATAAGTGGGCAATTGTAGTTAACTGAATGAATATGATTTCATATCCACATACGGGTGGATATGAAATACACCAATCACAAACCACGTTAGTCGTGATTACCTAGGCAACTTTCATTTATTGTTTGTTTTGTTATGGGCACGCCCTGCGGAAATGTGTGTGGCACACGTGATTTTGTTGTAAGATATCTTATTAACGTTGAATACATTTTTCTTTAATTTTCCAGTTTGTACTTTCTTTTACAATAAAGGAAGTATTGGATTCACCCCAAAAATTCGAAATTGAGTTTTCAACAGATCTTCACGAGTCCCCTGAACCCAAAAACATATTTTTTTCATTGGTCTGTCTGTGTGTGTGTCTGTCAGTGTATGTATCTGTGTGTCTGTGTGCGTGTCTGTCTGTCTGTGAACAGAATACCTCAAAAACGAAACGAGGTATGGCGTTGAAACTTCATATATAAGTTTTGTAATTTTGTAAAGCTCTTGTAATTTTTCAGTTTTTTTTTTCAAAAATGACTTTAACGATTGTTTTCAAACTTCACATTTTTATTACATCTTTAATTTGTATTGATGTGAGATAGTTGATTTTTCAATTGAATACTTCTAAAATGGGATTCTTTTGTTTTTTCCCAATTTTTTATTAACTCCTATATTAAATAGAACACCCGGTATATTATTAAATTTTTGAACTCATCTTAAAATTCTAGATATTATTCAACACTATAATGAACGAACCAATGAAAATTGTTCAATTTGTCAGAAACGGCCAATCAAAATTGACTCTCATTGAAAACACCTAATGTCACAGTGTTTTCACTCGAGCCCAATTGGTTTCAATGATTTCAATTTAGTGAGTAGCCTTTGACTGACATTTCACCAAAACGTCAAAGTCAAAGTTTGCAAATCAGCTTCATTCAAAAACTCATAACAATCGTGTTGGAAGCTCCAGTATTGAATTAATAGTGGAAAACGTTAAAAATGTGTGCTGTCGAACACGGTAAAAGTCATCTACCCATATTGTTGAATAATCTTTCCAAATACCACTCAAGGGAAAATTTTTAAGAGAATTTATTTCGTCAACATGCAAATTATTGCAAATTTCTCTCAACAAAAACTGCTCAAATTCCACTCGACCTGCGGTCTCGCGGAATTTTTAACGCAGTTTTGGTTTCGAGAAATTTAAACGCAAGAATTTGCATGTGAACGAAAAAAATTCTCAAAAAATTTTCACCTTTTGTGGTATTACCCTTGAAAATTTGTCTCTTCAACTGACGCTCTATTTTGTACCGTTTTTGTAGAATTTGTAACTTTTGAAAATTTTTTACAAATTCTTAAAAATTTAAAATCAAATTTTTGGCTAATTATGAGATTACTATAAAAGAAAGTTGTGTGCGTGTATCACACCAGATTTTTTCCATTGATAGGTCGTAGAAAAAATACACTGTACAACTCGAGTGGAATGTCCACTCTCGTTGTACAAACTACTAATAAATAGCACTGTAATACTACCAAAAGTATAGCGTTTGGCTGTTTCACATACAGTTATGCCTTGACAATGTCGTCAAAAAGAGCTACTAAATTTAAGAAAATAAAATTTTTTTTTACCGCAGTACCGGTATATTTAGACAAACTCAAATAGCTTTAGAACGGTCACAACGTCATATAGTAAAATATCAGGTATGGAGTATTAGATACAAGTTTAAACCGGTGCAACTGAATTGCGCACCAAACCCATTAGTCCTATAATCTAACACTCGAATTGCGCTCAACATATTTTCCTACCTGGGTTGATCCTTACTATAACTCGAACTGCGCATAGGAGGGATTAAGATGAGGGACAATCATAAAGTGATTTTTTTATCTTTACGTGCCGAAATTGGCATAACTTGCTGGGTGACCGGTTACAAAACGGAACAAAGCAAGTTTTTAATTTTTAGTAAACAAAAGATATGTCTTAACGTAATTGATGTCTAAAGGATGTTCAGCCCCCTCCCCCCATAATTTAAAGTTCTGATCTAAACAACTTTTTCAAAATTAAATTAAATGTTTCTCGTAACTTTCGTAACCAAACTTTTGCTATATTCGGTTTTGTTTTCGATGTTGGTTATTTTAGCCCCAATTTCACAATAATTTTATCGCACTTATAGTTTACACATTTTTTAAAAGATTCTGGTTTTAAAATGTAGGAAGCGAAAATAGGTTGAATATTTGAAGACGTAACGGTCGTAAAATATTACCAAAAGGAACTAAATTATCCAGCTATTGTCATTTGATGTTTTCATTAGAAGAATTATTAACATGGAATAAATTATACCAGGTATGCAATGATAAAAAGAAATATTAACTGTGTAGCGACATGTGAAAACAAATAGTAATTTATTATACAAGACGATAAAGTTAAATTTTATCCACGAGTGAATCGTTTAACGTCGAGACGTTAATGATTCAAGAGTGGATAGAAATAACTTTATCGTCGTGTATAATACAATATTTTTTTCTATAGCAAGAACTTTAACAATTTCAAAAGAAAATAATGAAAGTCAATCACATTTCAAAATGTCAGTAGCTAGATTGGGTTGCTACGATAATACGAAACTGTCATATTTAATTTAAACAAATGTTAGAAAATTAAATTACTTTATCTATCCTTGATGTTAAAGTGCTACTTTATCTACCCTTGCTGTTAAAGTAAAACTTGACCTTTTGTTTTGAGTTGATAAAAGCACACTTTAACATGTGCTATAGAAAAATATATTTTTTATCATAAACAGTGTGATTCACTTCTCACCTTCACACCCCTGTATCTTTCTTATTTATTTTTTGATTGACTTGAAATGTTGGCCAATCACACGATCATTTAAATTAATTATTTTTATAACTTTTAAATGTTTTACCGAGTACCAGTAACCCAACTCCATCAAAAATTGAAGCGAAAAATTAAAAAAATATTGCAGGCCTAGTTTTATCGAAACACGTTATCACAGAAAGTTAATCAAAATCATAAAAATAGTCGAAATGTAAATTATTTAACTTGCTATTTGCATTTAGAGGAACATAAATTGACAGCTCATGTATATACTTAAATAAATGTAGTCAGGCTACCATTAAAATTTAATTCGTTTAGATTTAAATATTATTCATTATCAAAAATAATAAAATTTCTATAAAAATTTGGATTTCGACTATTTTTTCAATTTTGAGCAACTTTCTTTAATAATATTTTAGGTAAAACCAGGACAACATCTGTTTGTCATCGCAGTAGGTTACTAGTTTGCAGTAAGATTATTTAAAAATCTGGTGTGATACACGCACACAACTTCCTTTTACAGTGATCTGGTAATTAGCCAAAAATTTGATTTTAATTTTTTAAGCATTTGTTAAAATTTTCATAAATTACAAATTCTACAAAAAACGGTACAAAATAGAGCGCTAGTTGAAGAGACTAATTTTCTCTATTAGTTTAAGCTAAATTCAAAAAAGTAATACTATAACGGGTGTTCTATTTAAAATAGGAGTTAATAAAAAAACAGAAAAAAAAACAAAAGAAACTCAATTTAGAAGTATTCAACTGGAAAATCACCTATCTTACATCAATACACATGAAACATGTAATAAACATGTGAAGTTTGAAAAAAATCGTTAGAGCCGTTTTTGAAAAAATCGAAAAACTGAAAAATCACAAAAGTAAACACCTACTTCCGGTTATGCGATTTTCTTCAAAAGCTTGCTGTCGCATCTACATAGTACACAAGACTTATATATGAAGTTTCAACGCCATACCTCTTTTCGTTTTTGAGATATTCTGTTCACAGACACACAGACACACACAGACAGACAAGACACACAGATATACCAATGAAAAAAAATATGTTTTTTGGGTTCAGGAAACTCTAAAACGTGAAGATCTTTTGAAAACTCAATTTCGAATTTTTGGGGTGAATCCAATACTTCCTTTATTGTAAAAATAAATAAAAGGAAGTAAAAATTGCAAAAATAACCCTCTTAAAGAGTAGTATAATGAACCAAAATTTCAAATCGTTCAGAAAATAAATAGCGAAGATATAGGGCCTGTAACGATGAAAAGTAAAACACACTGTATACCAAATATTTTATTTACAAGTTTACAATACTACTAAATTTATTAGAAACACGTTTTAGAAAATTGTATCGCGATTTTGCATGCCTATCTAACTGCACAATTTTGGTTTCAATGGATTACTGCTTTAATATAATTTTCCGTTTTATATATTTATTACCACTTCGCCTAGTAGATTTGAGTTTTATATACGTATCGGTTTGCATTTCTAGCAACAATTTTAAAAAGGAGTGTATATTAGGGTACGGAGATACATTTTTCCTTTTAAATTGGGAATGAAATTCGCAAGTGTTGGTCGTTCTTGGAATGCTGGTAGTTTTCGCAGCCCTTATATCTGGAAGAAATGTAGACTCATTTTCAATGTAGTTATCAATTATACAGCCAATAAACTGAATAACTCTAGAGTCATCCGAGTTTTCGCTTATAAGATCTTCTGCGAAGCGATTACCCACTTCTGCTGACGGAAGAAATCCAAGTTCCATCCTTATTATATGCATTTACCAATAATGAAAAATTGTTACCTAAATTACGGTCGTTGATCTGACTACCTGTAAGCACTGAGCGCAGTTCAGCAGGAGTTTAAACAACCCTTTTCACGACTAAAGTACCTGTCGCTAATCTGTGCGCAATTCAAGTGCCACCGTTTAAACAAGGTGATTTTTCCCACCAAGCTTCAAATATCTGTGATGTTAACACCCTATTCACGACCTTTTAAGGAATTAGCATAAATCATCGTAGAAGGGAATACTTTGAAGTCCCAGGTACGGATGCATCTGTGAAAAAGGTTAACGAATGGATAATCCTAACTACATTTGAGTGTCGCCGACAGAGCTTGGCCTAACACGGAAGCGCTTGTAGCAATAGCGTTTACTTAATTTCGGTTTCATGCGACCTCTAAAATGTCTTGATTTATTTGTAAGAGAAAGAATAATATTTAATATGGCCACTTTGCCCTGTTAAAAATTTATTTTCGTTAAAATTTTTAATTTAATTGAAGTATTGGAATCGTTCGATCAGATATCTCGGAAACCACTGGTCCGATTTAGAGGAAACTTGACATCTATGGATGCAGTTAGATCAGTTACTAATAAAATGTTTTGGAGCGGAATCGGAAACGGAAATCAGACATGTTTTTTGGGCGGATATTTTCCTTGCCAATCGTTATATACAGTGTGTCCGCGGATTGAGTTCACATAAGGTATAACTGACAAAACGAGTTAGATGTTAATATTCTAGGAATCGCTCCTGCTTGTTCTCAAATCAAGATTTTGAGAAAATCAATCAAATTAATTAATATACAAGGTGTTTTTAAAATCGATTTTTAAAAAATGGCCAAGAGTAAACTACCTTTATTAGAAGAGATAACAAAAAAAGTATTAAGAAAAGTTGTTTAGAATTAAGAGTGATGATAGACTTTCAATTTTCAGACAAATCGGCCTACTTTTTAATTTTTTTGGATTTTTATATCAACATACCTTTTATCGTAGCTGTAGGAGGCACTGGATTATTTTTTTAACATCTTAGTTCATGAACTAGTTAGAATGCCTCCTACAGCCACGATAAAAAGTATGTTGGTATAAAAAACCAAAAAATATTTAAAAAAACAAAGTAGGCCGATTTGTCTGAGAATTTGAAGTCTGCCATTAATTTTAATTCTAAACAACTTTTCCTAATACTTTTTTGGCACTTCTTCTAATAAAGGTAGTTTACTCTTGAACATTTTTTAAAAATCGATTCTAAAAACACCCTGTATATTAATTAATTTGATTGATTTTCTCAAAATATTGGTTTGAGAACAAGCAAGAGCAATTCCTAGAATATTAACATCTAACGCGAATTCTTTTTGTCAGTTATACCTTATGTGAACTCAATCCGCGGACACACTGTATATAATTCTGCTGTACGTGTGTATGTGACTGAACTCCTCCTAAACGGCTAGACCGATTTTGATGAAATTTTGTGTGTGTGTTTGAGTGGGTCCCTGGATGGTTTAGACGTCGTAGAAAAAACGTTGTTTGTATTTCGTGTGCAAAATTAGTGTTTTTATGGCGCCTTCGAATTTATTTTGGTTTCAACCTGGCGGTCTCGAAAAACACCAATTTTGGGCACTTAATACAATAATAACTATTTCAACAATATTTGCAAGCGCTGTTGCTATAGTTACGCAGATAGCTAGATTGTTACATAACAATTTTCATAGCAATATAGAAATAGAATTGGGCAGATTAGTACTATAAATGTCCTATTAAGTGTGGTGCTCATATAGAGCTTTAGTTAGTATAGTGCGTAATATAATATGTGTATTCTTTTTGTAATCTGGATATGTAACAGTTCAAAAACCCAATGTATTATTTTAATATAGTTTAACATCGAAACTAAATAGCATTTAATTATTTGATTTTACACTAAGTGGAAGAGATACATTGTACGATTCGTGGAATTAGCGGTTGATCGTAACAATGAATTAAAAAATGGTTTATGGCTAGTGGTGTTTTTTCGAGACCTGGGGCTAGAAAGTAAAAGAAGATCAAAATAAAAGATAGCTGAATTATAAATGTTTCGCTAGACAAATTAAAGAGATTCAACCTTCAACCTATCTAGTGGCCCCGAATCTAGGACAAAAAACCCCGGGACAAAAAACCCCGGACATAAGACCCCCGGACAAAAAACCCCCGGACTAAAAACCCCCCAGATAAAAAACCCCCGGACTAAAAACCCCCATCATAGAGAAAACACCCTCAAATCATGTGGGGTCCGTGGGAGATTATTATTTTTATTAATAATGAGTTATTAATTATAATTATAATTACCACTGATGCAAGAATGCAGATCAAAATGACACATGTAAAAAGTAGGGCATTTATTTAATACAAAATACATTAGCAGGTATCTTTGTATTATAGCTTTTGTTATCAATGGTAATCATAGTT